>PVLC010043932.1:0-12588 GCA_004027655.1 Graphiurus murinus
GAGCAGGAAGTGGTGGCACATATCTGCTGTAATCCCATCCATTCAGGAGGTAGAGGCAGGAGGATTGCAAGTTCAAGGTCATCCTCAGCAACTTAGTGAGACCCTCAGCAAGTTAGCCAAACTATGTCTCAAAAAATAAAAAGGAGCCGGGTGTGGTGGCGCACGCTTGTAATCCCAGCATTTGGGAGGCTGAGACTGGAGGATCCAGGTTCGAGGCCAGCCTCAGCTACCTAGTGAGGCACTCCACAACTTAGTGAGATCCTCTTTCAAAATAAAGAATAAGAAAATAGGGCTGGGGGTGTAGCTCGGAGGTAGAATGCTCCTGAGTTCAATCCCCAGTAAAAAAAATCCCCAGCAAAAAAATAAAATAAAAAGGGTTGCAACTATAGCTCAGTGGTAGAGTGTCCCAGGGTTCAGTCCCCAATAATGCAAAAAAAAAAAAAAAAGGTGAGGGAGAATCTAAAGGTGAGTAAGACACAATTTGAACCCTTATGTCTTACAGAATAAGAGGGGAATCCATGTATAAAGTTTTTGTTTTGTTTTGTTTTTATTTTTGCAGTACTGGAGATTGAACCCAGGAGTATTCTACCTCTGAGCTACACCACCAGCCCTATTTTGTTTTTTATTTGGAAACAGGGTCTCACAGAGTTGCAGAGACCTTCACTAAGTAGCTGAACTAAGTAGCTGAGGTTGGCCATGAACTTGTGATTCTCCTGTCTCAGCCTCCCAAGTACTGGGATTACAAGTGTGCACCACCATACCTGGCTCTAAAATTTTAGAATTGGTATAATAGAAATTTGAAAAAAGTATAGCAGAAGCAAAGAAGAAGTGGTAAGTTCTTCTGGATATTTAAGTAGAAAGGAAGAGTTAAGCCAGGCGTGGTAGTGGGTGCCTGTAATCCCAGTACTTGGGAGACTGAGACAGGAGGATCACAGGTAGCCTCAGCAACATAGTGAGACTCTCAGCAACCTACTGAGTCCTTGTAACAGTTAAACTATGTACACTATAACAATCATAGATTCTACTCCATGTAGAGAAGGAAACTTCAGACTGACTCTTCAGCCAAAATATATACAGAATCATTTGCGGAATTTGAGAGACTGGGCTAGGGCGTATTTGAGACTTCCTCTCTCAAATCTTATACAAACTCCCAATTTTTTCTCTCTAGGTGTCTGATGAGGATGAAATTCTACCATCTAAGCTTCAAGCTGCCTTGATGCAGATTTTGGAAGAAAGAAATGAAATATTGGCTCAGGAGAAGGATTTTTCACAAGGTAAAGACAATAAGTATTTACTGAATACCCAGCACTCTGCTAAAGAATGTATAAAAGTAATATTGGATCTACTGAACCTTGAAAATATTTGTGGTGGGGTACTGGAAATTGAACACAAGGGCATTCTACCTCTGAGTTACATGCTAGACGTGTGTGTGTGTGTGTGTGTGTGTGTGTGTGTGTGTGTGTGTTACTAGGAATTAAACCCAGGGGTGATCTATCTCTGAGATATGCCCCAGCCCTTTTTTTAATTTTAATTTTAATTTTTTGTGGTACTGGGGACTAAATCCATAGGCATTCTACTGCTGAGCTATACCCTTAGCCCTATGTTATTTTTTATTTTATTTTTTTTGCAGAACTAGAGATTGAACCCAGGGGCATTCTACATCTGAGCTACATCTCCAGTCCTTTTTTTTTATTTATTTATTCTTTACTGTGAAACAGGGTCTCACTAAGTTGTGGAGGGTCTCACTAAGTAGCGGAGGCTGGCTGCAAACCTGCGATCCTCCTGTTTCAGCCTCCCAACTACTGGAATTACAAGCATGTGCCACCATGCCCAGATGTTATTTTTAATTTTGAAACAGGGCCTTTACTAAGTTGTTGAGGGCCTTGCAAAATTGCTGGGCTACCTTGGATCCTGTGATCCTCCTGTCCCAGTTTTCTAAGTATTGGAATTACAGGCATGCACCACCACTCCTGGCTTTAAAACAATTTCTAAATGTGTATCTCAAGTCTAAATCTTTCTTCTTAATCCTAAATTCATATATACAAATGTTTATCACCTCTAGTTGGATGTCTGTAAGGTATTGAATGCCCTATTAGTATCTCAAACTTAATAATCAAAACTAAACATTTTATGAATCTTCTAAATCTATTCCTTCTTTAATGTTCCCTATCAATAAGTACCCTTAGTTTTCTTGTCTGTGAAATGATTATTAAGCAGTGATGATTGCTTCATTAGAGCTTAGCACAATGCCTGGTACAGAGTAAGCACCCAATAAATATTATTTGCTCATTTATTCAACAAACATTTACTGAGTACCTACTTATTGAATACTATTTAAAATATAAGAGATAAGATGGGCATGGAGGCGCTTGCTTATAATCCCAGTACTTAGGAGGCTGAGACAAGAGGATTGCAGATTCAAGGATAGCCTCAGCAAGTAGTGAGACTCTCATCAACCTAGTAAGACCCTGTTTCTAATAAGAATAAAATTGGGCTGGGGGTGTAGCTTGAAGGTAGAATGCCTCTGGGTTCAGTCCCCAGTACCATAAAATAAAATAAGGCTGAGACACTAGGATCACATGTTTGAAGCCAGCCTCAGCAACTTAGTGAGACCATCTACAACTTAGTGAGACCCTGTTTCACAGTAAAGAATAAATAAAAAAAAGGACTGGAGATGTAGCTCAGAGGTAGAATGCCCCTGGGTTCAATCTCTAGTTCTGGAAAAAATATATATATGTATAAGGAGCTGGGCGTGGTGGCACACGCTTGTAATCCCAGCATTCGGGAGGCTGAGACCGGAGGATCCAGGTTTGCGGCCAGCCTCAGCTACCTAGTGAGGCACTCCCCAACTTAGTGAGACCCTGTTTCAAAATAAAGAATAAAAAATAGGGCTGGGGGTATAGCTTGGAGGTAGAATGCCCCTGAGTTCAATCCCCGGTACTGCAATAATAATAATAATAATAATAATAATAATAATATAATAAAAAATAACATAGGGCTAGGGGTATAGCTCAGCTATACAATGCCCCAGGGTTCGTTCCCCAGTACCACAAAATGGGGGACATAGGAGAATAACTCGAAAGTAGAATGCTCCTGGGTTCAGTCCCCAGTACTAAAAAAAATAGAAGGGGCTAGGAATGTAGCTCAGGGTGCCCTGGGGTTCAACCCTCAATACTCCCCTACACACACACACACACACACACACACACACACACACACACACAAACAACAACAATAAACAAACAACAAAAAAAAACACACAAAGAGTCACCTGACTTGGGTGTCCAGCATCGGTACTTACTAGATTGGGATGATCCTGAAGAATTTAACCTTTAGAAGCTTTGGTTTCCCCAAAAGTAAAAGAGGAATAATAATTCCTACCTCATTTGATTATTATGTTTGTAAAAGCACTTAATATACTGCCTGATATGTCTTACATATTCAGTAAATTATTTTATGGAATAATCAGGGTGTGATATGAAATAGCAAAGTTGAGAAGGAAACTACTGATTTGGTAGAGAAATATAGTGAATTTGCTTTTTTTTTTGCAGTACTAGGGATTGAACCCAGGGGCATTCTACATCTGAGCTACATCCGCAGCCCTATTTTTATTCTTTATTTTGAAACAGGGTCTCACTAAGTAGTGAGTCTGGCTGCGAACCCAAATCCTCCGGTCTCAGTCTCCCAAGTACTGGGATTACAAGTGTGTGCCATCACACCCAGCTTGAATTTGCATTTTTTTTTTTTTTTTTTTTGCGGTACTGGGGATTGAACTCAGGGACATTGTACCTCTGAGCTATACCCCCAGCCCTGTTTTTTATTCTTTATTTTGAAACAGGGTCTCACTAAGTTGTGGAGGGCCTCACTAGGTAGCTGAGGCTGGCCGCGAACCCGGATCCTCCGGTCTCAGCCTCCCGAATGCTGGGATTGCAAGCGTGTGCCACCATGCCTGGCTTGAATTTGCTTTTAGATATATCTTATTTAATTGATTCACAGTCTACCATGTTCTAAAAAGAACCTAATATAGTGATGTGTGTGTGTGTGTGTGTGTGTGTGTGTGTGTGTGTGTGTGTATGTATGGTACTGGGAATTGAACCCAGAAGCATTCTACCTTTGAGCTACATCCCCTGCCCTTATTATTTTTATTTTGAAGCAGGGTCTCACTAAGTTGCTGAGAGCCTCACTAAGTGGCTGAGACTGGCTTTGGACCTGCAGTCTTCCTGTCTCAGCCTCCCAAGTACTGGGTTACAGGCATGCACCACCACACCTGGCCTGATACAGTGATTTTTAGACAAAATTGAATTTTTGTGTTAATGAGACAGCAAAATGATGATCACTCAGCCTGAAAACATAGAAGGTAAAATATGAGGGCTGGAAATATAAGATTGGGATTTATTAACATAGCCAAGCTCTGTCTTTGTGCCAATTAGCACTTTAAGCAAGGGAATTTTGAAGAGAAGTGGTATGAGGATCATACTCAGGAAGAGAATGAAGAAGCAAGAGGAAAACAAATGTTTGGTTATAAAGTCTGGACAGGAATTGGGAATTCAGAGATCACAAACTGAGGGAGACCAAAGAAACAAGGTGCTGAGCACAAATGCAGTATAGAGTTTAAAGGAGAGTAAAACTAGAAAAGCAGATTAAATTTGATTGGTTCTCACTGGTGCCTTTGAAAGAACAGTTACAGTGAAATCAGAGACATGCAAACCAGGCTGTAAAATTCTAAGAGTATGTGTAGGAGGAAAATAAAGGTCAGGATATAAGCCATTTTCTTGCCATGGACCATGCAAGAAAGCTAAGAATGAGTATTCCTAAATTTATTCTCAGTTCTTTTATTTATGACTTCCTACGCATGACTTCTGTAACCAGAGCCAGTGTTCCCAAAACTTGGGGGATTTTTCTCTCTCTTTTTTTCTTTCATTTTGCAGTAGATATGACACTAAATTCTCTGGTGTCTGAAGCATTCGTCAGGTTTTTTGTGGAACTGGTGGGACATTATTCTTTGAACATGACTGTTACTGAACGTGGAGAGCGTGTATTCCAAAGGGAGTCATTCCGTAAATCCCATACCTCCCGAAGTGTCCGCCACTTTCTAGATCTCTTCATGGAAACTCAGATGTTTGCAGGATTTGTCCAGGACCGAGAGCTTCGGAAAAGTGGGGTAAAAGGTCAGTTTCCATCATAGAGTTCTCCCTTTATTTGGTGAGTATTTGGTAGGTTTGAATATAATACAAATCAAAACCAGTGTAATGCTACAAGGGCTAAAAGTCTGAATTGTTCATTATGGGAATTACTTATTTCGTAATATTGTCTTAGCCATAGAAATAAAGCAGTGGCAATAAGAACAGTTTTATTTAACTCATTTCCAATCTTTAATATTGGACTTTTTCACAGCATGAATTTTCTTCATAGGTTTGTTTGAGGTTCGGGCTCTCCAGTATTTGGAAACAATTCCTGAGTCTGAGCGCAGTGGAATGAATAGAATTTTGAGGAGTCTTGGTGAGTTGCTGTGCTTTCCTGTTAGGTAAATATGGCTGAAAAAAAGCTTTGCAGTAAGCAGACCTCTTCCCAAAGGCTTTATATGTAGGAGCAGTGTAACCTCAAGCAGGCTGACCAGACACCATGACCCTACTTCCAAAGTGTTTTGGAGAAAAAGTCTTTCTCAGAGGTTGGGATTCCCCTTCAGAGCAGCCTATGAATAAAATGTTTCCCTCAGAAGCTCCCTAAACTATCACTTTATGGCAGAAATTTTCCATATCCTGATTATCAATATATTCTAGGTTATGTCCCTTTTCCAAGAAAAATACATTTATGGCATACAAATAAATTTTGCGTATAATTTCTTTTTTTTTTTTTTTTTGCGGTACTGGGGATTGAACTCAGGGGCAGTCTACCTTCAAGCTATCGCCCTAGCCCTATTTTTTATTCTTTATTTTGAAACCGAGTCTCACTAAGTTGCGGAGGGCCTCACTAGGTAGCTGAGGCTGGCCGCGAACCCAGATCCTCTGGTCTCAGCCTCCCGAATGCTGGGATTACAAGCGTGCGCCACCACGCATGGCTGCATATAATTTCAAGGTGTTCTCAAACACCCCTGAAGCCTATCTATGTACTCCAGGTTTAAAACACCGAGGTTAGAGGGACTCTGAGGCAAAAGAAGGCATCTTGCAAGTCTCTTAATTATGCACTTCATAAAGAAACACAGCCAGACATGGTAGTGCTTACCTGTAATCCCAATACTTGGGATACTGAGACAGGAGAATTGCAAGTTTGAAGCCAGCCTCAGCAACTTAGACCCTGGTTCAAAATAAAAAATAAAAAGGGCTTGGATATATCTTAGCAGTAGAAGCCCCCTGGGTTCAATCCCCAGTACCAAAAAAAGAAAGAAGCACAGTTATTTATGATTTTTCAAATAATTATCCAGTATGATACAAGAGAAAAGTGGTGTGCCTAGCCCAAAACAATGAAGAACTCATATTCCATGGTATTTATACTGGTCTTAAAAGTACATGTTCCTAGCCAGGCGTGGTGGCGCACACTTGTAATCCCAGTACTTGGGAAGCTGAGACCAGAGGATCTGGGTTCACAGCCAGCCTCAGCTACTCAGTGAGACCCTCTGCAACTTAGTGAGACCCTGTTTCCTGTTTCAAAATAAAGAATAAAAATAGGACTGGGGCTGTAGCTCAGAGGTAGAATGCCTTTGGGTTCAATCCCCAATACTGCAAAAATAAATAAATAAATAAAATAAAAAATAAAAATAAAAATACATGCCCCTAATTAAACCCTGTCCTTAACTAGCTGACAGACAATGAACAAAGTATGCCTTAGATTGTTATTTCATCTTTACACCATGGGGTTAGATTAGATCACTGGTTCTCAGCTCTGACTGCAGATGATAATCTATGGGAAGCTTAACATTTTTTCTCTCAGGCTCTAGGAAATGTGTGGAGAGTAAGCCAGGTGATTTTAACCTGTGGTCAGAATTAAAATCACTGGATTAGATTTTTGCCTGAGTTCTTTCCTGTCTGTACAATTAGAAACTGAGAGTGAGGAGAGAATCAGACACATCAACTGCTATCGTAATGTGTCAGGTTTCCGTTATTGTAACAAAACACTGAAATAATCAACTTTAAAACAGAAAATTTTGCTGGGTGTGGTGGTGTATGCTTGTAATCCCAGTACTTGAGAGGCTGAGACCAGAGGAACCGGGGAACCAGGTTCGAGGCCAGCCTCAGCTATTTAGTGAGGCTCTCTACAACTTAGTGAGATCCTGTTTCAAAATAAAGAATTAAAAATAGAATTTGGGGTGTAGCTTGGAGGTAGAATGCCCCTGGGTTCAATCCCCAATACTGAAAAAAAAAAAAAAACAGTTTTTTGGTTTTTGGTTCACAGTTTTGGAGGTTTTATTCCATTTGTTAATTGGATCCATTGCTTTTGGACCTGTAGGAAGGCAGTAATATCATGGTGGGCATGAGGCTAGAGGAAGCTTGCTTGTTTCATGGAAGAAGCAAAGAGAGACAGGAAGGGGCCACAGTCAATATCCCTTAGAGGACATGCCCCTCATGTCTAGACTTCTTCCCACTAGACCTCACCTCTTAAAGACTCTACTACTTCCCAATAGTGTCACAAACATTTAACAGTTGGGCCTTTGGAGTACACTTATCCAACCATAGCACTTGAGATGGCAGCTTCATTCTTGGGCTCTTCTAAATGACTGTTATTAATCTCTTGCCTCAAGTAATGTACAATAAATGAAAATAGAGTTCATTCTACCTTTTTTCTCCTTTTAGGAAGCAAAATGAAATTTCTGCAGAAGAAATGAAATCATTAACTGTCTTCATCCTAAATAGAATAGAAAGTGCCAAAGAAAATGTTCTTCCACGGGTCAGGATGCCTTGCAGTATTCTATGAAATCCTTAAAATTTAAAATGTTAAGGAGCAAGTTAGCCTCTCAGAAGAAGACCCTCCTGTTGCTGCTGTGTAATCACTGTAGAACTGCTGGTAGTAGTCGGGAACTGATACTCTTTACTCTGACTCCAGTTTTATTACTGTGGCCTTTTCTGTTTGATTCTTGGGCTCATTCTGTTTTTGTGCTTAGTCTGTGAAGGCAGTTGTCTTTTCAAGGGAAAGACTTCTTGGAAGTGCTTTTTTTGGGTGTATATGTGTGCCTGGTGCTGGGGATTGAACCCCGGGGCATTCTACCTCTGAGCCAGCTCCCCCAGCCCTATTTTATTTTGAAACAGGGTCTTACTAAGTTGTGGAGGGCCTCACTTAGTTGCTGAGGCTGGCTGCAAACCTGCAATAATCCTGTCTTAGCCTCCCAAGTACTGGTATTATAAACATGCACCACCATGCCCAGGTTGGTATTGCATTTATAAAGCAACTCAAAGATGAGTGTAATGAGAGAAATATTGAGTTTTAAGTACTAGAGAGGCACAATAGAAATGAAGAACACTAGCCTTACATAATTCTCATCACTAAAATGTCACGGCAGCTTTAAATCCATGGGCTATTTTAACCTACAAACATGAATATACTTATCACATATCTCCATGTTTTTTGTCTAATGTCCTATCTAGGGGAATATCACTTTATGTGGAAGCCCTACTTATTAACACTATTGAGTACCTTGTAAAAGTTGATATCTTGCTGCTCCTCCTCCACAATGTGTGGCACTTGAATAGCTTGTCCCTCACATGCCAGTGTTAAACTTTGAGGAATTATAGATAATATGAAAATGTCTTTTCAAGGGCACAGGAACTACCTGTATGTGTGTGAGTGTGTATGTGTATGCACACATATTCACCATTTGCCATGCACTGTGGTACATGTATGTATGTCATCTTACTCAAGCCTTAAATCATCTTTATGAAATAGATATTTGCATGTCCATTTTACTAATAAAAATGGATTCAAAGAGGCAGAATAACTTGGCAACAGTTATACAATTCAGATAGAACTGAAGCCACAACACTGAAAGTTGGTTAGTCCTACAAATGGAAATTTGAACTATGTAGGAGTTTAAGTTTTCTATTAAGTGTACCAGAACCACCTTTCAGCTCTCTAATAAGGGACTTTTAAACTACAGGTGTCTGTATGAGAGTTTTTTTTGTTTTGTTTTGTTTTGTTTACTTTGTTTTATAGTTCTGAGTCTCGAATCCAGGGCCTCAAATTCCCTACCACTGAGCTACACTCCCACTTTGAAACTCTTCTTTGATTCCTTTAAAATTTTTGGGCTTTTTGTTCTAATTAAATTTGACTCCATCAGGAGTATCGCAGGTTTTCGGCCAGCCTCAGCAACTTTTGAGGCCCTCTACAACTTAGTGAGACCCTGTTTCAAAATAAAAGAATTAAAAAAAAAAAAATGGAACTGGGGGTGGAGTTCAGAGGTAGAATGCCCTTGGGCTCAATTCACACACACACACACACACACACTGACTCCAAATATGACTATTTCCTGAACATACACCATTTAATCACCCAGATATTTAATATCTAAAGTAGTTATAGTGCCAGGCGCAGTGGCACACACCTCTCATCCCAGTGCTTGGAAGGCTGAAACAAGAGGATTATAGTTTTAGACCAGCCTCAAAAACTTTGTGAGACCCTGTTTCAAAACAAAAAAGAGCTAGGTGTAGCTCAGTGGTGGAATGCCCCTGGGTTCAATCCTCAATATCATAAAAATTTAAATTAAAAATAAAGTTAGTAGTAGTGATTCAAAAGAGGAATTTGTCAATGACGGTGAAGTTTTCACTGATAAATGTTAGAGCAAATATCAGTTGTTTTCAACTTTTGCTCATGTTATTAACTGGCACTAGAAAATATTTATCCAAACTTTAAAAACCTTGTAAATTGTATTGTGGTACAATTTATTGACTTATACAGTATTGTCATTATAACCCATTCAGGTATACTTGAGTGAATCTGAAGCAGACACCATTTAAGGCTGGTGCTGTGTAATACAGTTTCTACAAGTGTGGGTCCAGGGAATAGAACTGAGCCTATGTCTTTTGAAATATTAAGCAGCTTACCCTAGTGGGGCTCCTACCATACTTCTCCCCACCTGGTCTCTATTTACACTCCAGCCCCAAGGGCACAATTAGTAACTGGGTGTTTATGAAATGGGGATAGAAGGTTTAATGTGGTTGTGCGGAGGCTTTGCTTCAGGGATCAGAGTTAACATTATCCCTGCAGTCTAAAAGCCTCTTCCCTTCCTTAGGTCTGTTGTACTTTGTTGTTGTAAAGTATTGTGAATTCTGGACATGTTTGTAAAAAAAATTGCTCAAGATTTGTATAAAGTGTTCGTGAATCTTTTGATGAAAAAAAGACATTAAATTTTTCATTATGTCTTGGAGAATTTTAAATAAAATCGCTTAAGTGTAAAGATCTTTTATTTTACTTAAATCTGCAGAGCACATTTAATGGTAAATTAGAAAGATAATCCGAATCCACTTTATTTATTGTGGGGGGGGGACTAGGGATGGAACCCAGGCACATTCTGCCTCTGAGCTACACCCTCAGCCCTATTTTATTTTATTTATTTAATTTTTTTTTTTTTTTCTTTTTTGCGGTACTGGGGATTGAACTCAGGGGCATTCTACCTCCGAGCTATACCCCCAGCCCTATTTTTTATTCTTTATTTTGAAACCGAGTCTCACCAAGTTGCGGAGTGCCTCACTAGGTAGCTGAGGCTGGCCGCGAACCCGGATCCTCCGGTCTCAGCCTCCTGAATGCTGGGATTACAAGCGTGCGCCACCACGCCCGGCTTATTTATTTAATTTTTTAAACAGTGTCTCACTAAATTGCTGAGAGACTGGTTGTGAACCTGCGATCCTCCTGTCTCAGCCTCCCAAGTACTGAGATTAGAAGCATATGCTACCATGCCTAGCTCCAAATCCATTTTAGACTAACCAGGCTTAATAACCACAGCCAACATTTCCAGGCTCTTGGCAGACAAACCTGGGTAGACTGCACACTGGGAAGGATATGTAGACTTGAGAATCTTTTGTGTGTATGTGTGTGGTAGTGAAGATTGAACCCAGAGGCATGTAGAGTGCCTCTGAGTTACACCTTATCCCTATTTTATTTTTAATGTTAAAACAGGGTCTCACTAAGTTACTGAGGCTGGCTCCAAACCTGTGATCCTCCTACCTTCCTGTCTCAGCCTCCCAACTACTGAGATTATAGGTGTGTGCCCCACATCCAGCTTTGAGAATCTTTTTTTTTTTTTTTTTCAAGGACTGGGGATTGAATCCAGGGGCATTCTACCTCTGAGCTATACCCCCAGTCCAATTTTTTAATTCCTTATTTTGAAACAGGACAGGGTCTCACTAAGTTGCAGAGGGCCTCACTCTTAAGTAGCTGAGGCTGCCTGCAAACCTGTGATACTCCTGTCTCAGCCTCCCAAGCACTGGGATTACAAACATGGGCCACCATGCCCGGCAAGATTTTTTTTTTTTTTTTTTTTTTTTTTTTTTTTTTGCGGTACTGGGGATTGAACTCGGGGAATTCTGCCTCCGAGCTACTCCCCCAGCCCTATTTTTTATTCTTTAGTTTTGAAACCGAGTCTCACTAAGTTGTGGAGTGCCTCACTAGGTAGCTGAGGCTGGCCGAGAACCCGGATCCTCCGGTCTCAGCCTCCCGAATGCTGGGATTACAAGTGTGCGCCACCACGCCCGGCAAGATTTTTTTTTTTTTTAAATTTTACCAGCTTAGTCAATGGGAGACTGCTTACTCTGGAAGCCATGTAGCAGAGAACATGCACTGGCAGCAGCTTGAATGGTTGGGAAGCAATGTGGATCACTAACCTATTACATTAAGTCCTAAAGGCAAAATAGCAGGGCTTTTAAAAGTGGAGCAAAATACCTCTGAGTCAATTTGAGATGGATCAAAGACCTGGAAGTTAGACCAGAGATGGTGAAGCTACTAGAGGAGGGCATAGGTTCAACACTCCAACATATAGGCACAGGTAGAAACTTCCTTAGCAAGACCTCCCAAAACTCAGGAAGTGAAAACAAGGATTAATAAGTGGGATGGCATTAAACTAAGAAGTTTCTGCATATCAAAGGAAACCATCAGCCGGGCGTAGTGGCACACGCTTGTAATCCCAGCATTTGGGAGGCTGAGACCGGAGGATCTGGGTTCGAGGCCAGCCTCAGCTACCTAGTGAGGCCCTCCACAACTTAGTGAGACTCGGTTTCAAAATTAAGAATAAAAAAATAGGGCTGGGGGTATAGCTTGGAGGCAGAATGCCCCTGAGTTCAATCCCCAGTACCGCAAAAAAAAAAAAAAGGAAACCATCAAGAGTAAAGAAAAGAGAAAGCCCACAGAATGGGAGAAGATCCCTCTGACAGAGGATTAATATCTAGAATATATAAAGAACTTAAAAGACTTTACACTAGAAAAACAACCCAATCAAGAAATGGGCAACTGAATTGAATAGACATTTCACAAAAGAAAAGATACAAATGGCCAATACATACATGAAAAAGTGTTCAACATCATGGGCAATTAGGAAGATGGGAATCAAAACTACATTGAGATTCCATCTAACCCCAATCAGAATGGCAATCATCAAGAAGTCAAATAACA
>PVLC010043933.1:0-12351 GCA_004027655.1 Graphiurus murinus
GCCTATGTGTTCAAGTGTTGGTCCTATGCCCTCTTCAGGTAGGTGCAAGGTCTCTGGCCTAACTTCCAGGTCTTTAATCCACCTTGAGTTGACTCTTGTGCAGGGTGAGAAAGTGGGGTTTATTTCCATTTTCCTGCATATGGTTAACCAGTTTTGCCAACACCATTTGTTAAAGAGGCTATCCCAGTGTATATTTTTGGCCCCTTTGTAAAAATCAGTTGACTGTAAGTCTCTGGGTCTGATTCTGAGTCTTCTATTCTGCTCCATTGGTCTGTGTGTCTGTTTTTGTGCCAATACCAAGCTGTTTTTATCACTGTCGCTTTGTAGTAGAGTTTGAAGTCAACTATTGTGATACCTCCTGCATGGTTCTTGTTGCTAAGAACTACTTTGGCTATCCTGGGCTTTTTGATTTTCCAGATGAATTTAAGGACTGATTTTTCTATGTCTGTGAGGAGTGCCCTTGGTAATTTCATGGGTATTGTATTGAATCTATAGATCAGTTTTGGGAGGATGGACATTTTGCAAGAGTGTGGTAGATCCTTCCAACTTCTAAGTTCTTCATTGATTTCTTTCTTCAACTTTTTGTAGTTTTCCTTATAGAGATGTTTTACCTCCTTGGTTAAGTTTATCCCTAAGTACTTTATTTTTCAGGGTGCTATTGTGAGTGGAATTGTTTTCTGGATTTCTTTTTCAGTGGATTTATGGTTGGCACACAGGAAAGCTTCTGATTTTTTACGATTGATTTTGTATCCACTTTGCTGAATTTGTTGATCAGTTCTATAAGTTTTTTGGTTGACTTTGTTGGGTCTTCTAGGTATAATATCATGTCATCTGCAAAAAGGGATAGTTTTAGTTCTTCTTTCCCTATCTTTACCCCTTTAATTTCCTTCTCTTGCCTTATTGCTCTGACTAGAGTCTCAAGTACTATATTGAACAGAAGAGGTGATAATGGACATCCTTGCCTTGTTCCTGTTTTTAGTGGGAACTCTTGCAGTTTCTTTCCATTTAATATGATATTGGCTGTGGGCTTTTTGTATATTGCCTTTATGATGTTGAGGTATGTTCCTTCTATTCTGATTCTCTGAAGTGCTTTTAACATGAATGGATGTTGGATCTTTTCAAATGCTTTTTCAGCATCAATTGAGATAATCATGTGATTTTTGTCTTTGATTCTGTTTATGTGGTGAATTATATGAATAGTTTTTCTTATGTTGAACCAGCCTTGCATCCCTGGGATGAACCCGACTTGGTCATGGTGTATAATTTTCTTGATGTGCTTTTGAATGAGCATTGCTAGTATCTTATTTAGCACTTTGCATCTAAGTTCATCAATGATATTGGCCTATAGTTTTCTTTTCTTGAGCTGTCTTTTTGGCTTTCATATTAATGTGATGTTGGCTTCATAGAATGTATTTGGGAGGGTCCTGTTTCTTTCTATTTCACAGAATAGCTTGAGGAGTATTGGGATTAGCTCTTCCATAAATGCTTTATAAAATTCACTTGGAAAACCATCTGGCCCTGGGCTTTTGTTTGATGGTAAACTCTTTATTGCTGTTTCTATCTCTTTGACTGTTATTGGATGATAAAAGTTTTCAATATCATCTTGACTCAATTTCGGAAGGTTATATGTGTCTAGAAGTTTGTTAATTTCTTCTAGATTTTCTTTTTTGTTTGAGTGTAGGTTTTCAAAATAGTTTCTGACTATCCTCTGTATTTCCATACTGTCGGTGGTAATATCACCCTTTTCATCTCTTATTTTGGTAATTTGGGTTGATTCTCTCTTTTGGTTAGGTTGGCCAATGTTTTATCTATCTTGTTTATTTTTTCAAAAAAACCAGCTTTTGGTTTTGTTGATCTTCTGTATTGTTTTCTTTATTCTCTATTTCATTCATTTCTGCTCTGATAATCATGATTTCCCGTCTTCTGCTGGTGTTGGGGTTAGACTGTTTTTGTTTTTCCAGTGCTTTGAGTTGTGTCATTATGTTATTTATTTGGTGATTTCTGTTCTTCTTATGTGGGCACTCAGTGCTATAAATTTTCCTCTTAGTACTGCCTTTAAGTTGTCCCAGAGGTTTTGATATGTTGTGTCTCTGTTTTCATTGGTTTTTTGGAATTTTTTAATTTCTTTCCTTATTTTTTCTATGGCCCAGTATTCAATCAGCAATGTGGTGTTCAGTCTCCATGTGTTTCCATGGTTACTTTGGGTCTTCTTGGAGTTTATTTCTAATTTCACTCAATTCTGATCTGAGAAGAGCAGGAAATTATGTTGCATTTTTTGAATTTGCCAGTTCTTGCTTTGTGGCTCAGAATGTGGTCTATTTTGGAGAAAGTTCCATGTGCAGCTGAAAAAAATGTGAATTCAGCTGTAGTTGGGTGAAAGGCTATACGTGTCTAATAGGTCCATTTGGTTTATGGTATTCTTTAGGTCTGAGGCGTCTCTACTGACCTTTTGTTTAGAGGAACAGTCTAGAGATGTAAGAGGAGTATTGAAGTCTCCTAGTATTAGTGTATTGGGGTCTATGTGTGTCTTTGTATCATACAGAGTTTATGAAAGTGGCTGCACCTGTGTTTGGGGCATAAATGTTGATAATTGTTATTTCCTCTTGCTGGATTGTTCCTTTTACTATTAAAAAATGACAAGCTTTGTCTCTTCTGATAAGCTTAGGCTTGAAGTCTAATTTATGTGATATCATGGTTGCTCCCCCTGCTTGTCTCTGGGTACCATTGGCATGGATTACCTTATTCCAGCCTCTCACCTTTAGCTTGTGGGCATCTTTGCTTGTTAGATGTGTTTCTTGCAGGCAGCATATAGATGGATTCTGGGTTTTGATCCATTTTGTCATCTTGTGCCTTTTTACTGGGGAATTGAGACCATTTATATTCAATGTGATTATTGAGATATGATTTTTGATTCCTGTCATTTTGAGTTTTGACTTCTGTTTTTGGTGGATTTTATTCTTCTTTGCTTAGTTGTTTGCTTCCTGGAAATTATTATTTCTCTGGTTCTGACGTTTACTCACTAGTTCTTCTTTGTAGTTAATCTCTTTAAGCATTTTCTCTAGTGCTGGTTCGGAAGACATAAATTCTTTCAGTTTCTGTTTGTCATGGAGGGTTTTTATATCCCCGTCAATTTTAAGAGAGAGTTTTGCTAGGTATGAGAATCTTGGCTGCAAGTTATTTTCTTTCAGGGTTTGGAATATGTTACTCCAGCCTCTCCTGGCTTTCATGACTTGATTTGGGAGGTCTGGAGTGATTCTAATTGGCTTGCCTCTAAATGTCACTTGGCCTTTTACTTTTGCTGCCTTTAAAATTCTCTCCTTGGCCTCTACATTGGTCAACTTGATTATTATGTGGTGTGGTGAGCCTCTTCTTTGGTCCTGTCTTGAAGGAGTTCTGTATGTTTCCTGCACCTGTGTGTCGACTTCTCTTTCTATGTTTGGAAAATTCTCTGATATTACTTCTTGGAAGAGATTGTTTATTCCAAAAATTTCAATTTCTGATTCCTCTTCTATGCCTATTATTCTTAGGTTAGCTCTTTTAAAATTGGCCCAGATGTCTTCGATGTCCAATTCATACTGATGTATTTTTTTTTCTAAATTATGTACTATAGATTCGTTTTGGGCATGTCATCTTCTAAGAGTGATATTCTATTTTCCATGTGATCTAATCTGCTGTTTATAGTTTGTATTGATGCCTTTTCAGTTACTTAATCTTTCACTTCCTTCAATTATTCTCTTTGATTCCTTTTCATGTCATCGAATTCTTTGTTTATTTGTTCTTTTATTTCTTCTTTTATTTCTCTAAAGCTCTGCCTACATTCTTTCTGAAAATCCTGTATTGTTTCTAGTATTAAAGATCTGAATTGTTCTTCTGGTAATCTCTGCCATTCTGGGTTGGTGATATCTGTTGTTGAGGGGTTGTCGTAGCTCGTTGTTTCTTTGTTATTTTTCCTTTCGTTGTTATTTTTCCTTCCCATGGTTTGCCTATTCTTAGATTTATATCTTTACTGCTCTTGTAAGTTTTCACTTCCAATCTCTGTAGAGGGGGTTAGATGTGTCTGAAAGTGTATACAGGGACAGGTTGTAATCAGTGATAAAGGTTGGGTGAGAGGTCACAGTGATGAATGCAGGAATAGGGTAAAGAAGAGGTATGTTCCAGTGGAATAAGAGGTTGAGTGTGTTTCGGTGATGTATTGTAAAGATTCGTGATAGTAGATATGTCAGGAGATTCTGGTAATCAATATAGAGTTTTGAGTGTGGTAGTATGAGAATGCCTTGATATGAGACAGGGAAAAAAGAAAAAGAAAAAGAGAAGGGAGGAGGTACCATATTGAGGAGAAGAATATAGGGGGGAGAGAGGGAGGGGAAGCTTGTAAAAGGGAAAAGGAGGAGAATCAACAAGCTAAGCAAGTTAAAACAAAGCAAGCAATCATCCAAACATAAGTAAATCAAGGCAATACAGAACAGAAACTGAGTAAAATCCAATAAAACTTAACACCAAAAACAAAACAAAGCAAAATAAAACAAAACAAAAACAAAAAACCTGAAATGTAAAAATAGCGACCAACCACTAGATCAAACACCCTGCTAGTTCGTAAGTATTGAGCTTAAATTTTCGAGTGTGTCTATGTCATTTTTATTTGCTGTCAGTGCAGGCAGGGGGTTTCATTGGTTCCTCTCCCGCTGCTGGCTTCTGTCTCTGGGCTCTCCACAGGGCCTGGCTGCATATCTCTCTCTCTGCCTTTGCTGATGGCAGAAGTGCAGTCTAAATTCCAGGCCTTTTCAGATGCCCTATGTGCACCTGTATGAGGGCGGGTGCCTGTGTTTATCCTTCTTATAGGGGCTCCTGCCCCTCAGGGGCCCAATACAAATTACAGGTCCCTGCTGCTCAGATTTTCATTGTTGCCTGCTTCCCCTCTGATCTCTGGGGGCGCAAGAGGACAGTGGAGGTCTGGATAGCTGGCAGGACATTGGCTGGGAGGGGCTGGCACGCCAGGAGTCACCGGCCATTTTGTGGCACGCTTTTGCGGCACCTGCTCCCTTGTTTTTCCTGGGGTCTATGTCACTCCATGTCAGGCCAGGTCATTGGGTCTACCGAGATGCCTGTGGTTTTTGGTAGTGGGGAAGATGGTGGCCGCTGTTTCATGGCACGCCGGCTCCCCCTGGTCCTCCTGGACTCTGATCCTCAGCTCCCGTTTCATGCTCAGGCTTCCGTTAAGAAGCTGTGTTCATGGCTGTCTTACTTAAGCTCTTCTGGGCGGTCACTATTCTGTGTTGAGGCGAAGTGCTGGGACAGACCCGAGGGGGCTTACACTGAATTCCCCATGAGTTCTCGTGTCGCTGTGAGTGGTGCGGAGAATCTCCACCTTGGAACAGCGTGGGTCCTGGGGGTGCTGTGTCCTGGAGTTTGCTGCTTTCAGCGTCTGGGTGATCCCCACGGCTCCTGGTCCTGTTTTTCCACAGCCTACTTCTTTGCTACAGTGCCCGGCGGCGATCCGCCCCAGCAGAGCCAGGCAGGGATCTGCACGGAATGCGGTTCACTGCGTGGTGGAGTCCCTTGTTGTCCCTGCTTTGCTTCCTTGATCTTCTTTATTTGTTTGTGGTTCAAATTTAGTGTTTTTTTCCTTCTGTTAAAAAGCTCTTTTTATGGTAAATTTAAATCCAAATCACAGCATCTGGGGAAAGTTGTTTCACTCAGTTGCCATCTTCCTATTTGTTCTATACATTCCTGGAATGGAATTAAATACTTTCCACCACCCATCCCCCAATCCTCATGCTTTTGGACTGCCTCTTTTCTTTGCATAAAACCCTTTCCACCAAGCCCCTCTCAGTTCAATCGACTCTTCCTGAGCATTTGGAGCTCAACACAGATATCTTTTTTTTTTTTTTTTTTTTTTATGGAAACATTCTCTGATCAACCTAGGTTAAAGTACATCCTTTTGCTGTATATTCTTTGTAGTTTCCTCTATAATTTCTTTATAACACTTTTGCAGAGTATAGTTATACACCTGGGTTCTTACATTTTACTTTTTTATTTCCACTGTCTTTCATTTTCTGTAAACACAATGCAAGTCAGAACCTGTCTATGTTTTTCACTATACCACCTCTAACTATAAGCAAGTTATATATTTTGGTATCCACCAAAATATCTTTTAAATCATTGTATTGTAGGGCCTGAGATGGCTGAAAAGCCCCTTACTCAGGTCTTGGCAGCGATGCAACCCCAATCAGTCACAAGGCCAGCTTCTTGATGCAATAGGTTTATTGATAAGCCAGCATGCTGGGACCCAGTTCATCTAACTCATGCACGAGCAGAGAACTGAGTGCCGAGCCAGGGGAGAAACCAGGTTTTAAGGGGTAAAGCCACTAACAGTACTTATATATGTGCTATTTTTAGATTGTTAGTTATACAATATATGAGATCACCCATTTCACCAGTTACACAACAACATGTAAGATCAGAGGATGGTACAGAGGATGGCACAGAAGTTCACTTAAGGGTCGTTAATACATCATGTCTGTCAGATTCTGGGCAAATACAGGTACATTTACTGGAACTGATAGAGTTTTAGGGGGGTGAATTGCGCACTTTTTCCCAAGAGCAGCTTAACCCAGAGTTGACTCAGTGTTATCTTGTAAGAGAACATTTAGGGAGGGTTTGGATTCTTTTACCCTTAGTTCTGGTTTATAGATTTTTAACTCCTTACAGTATGAATCAATAAATGAATGAAAATATGAATGCAGATAAACCAGTCTAATCATGTCTGCATGGCCCATTTCTATTCTTTTATTGTTACATTTTAGGCTTATGTTATAATGTAGTTTATATTGATAGTGACATGTATGCACACAGCTCTTGGTGGGTTTTCTGCCAGTTGCCTCTTCCCTCCCCTTCCCTCCTCATACAGGGTATTGAGATTGGTATTCATATTCTCACATACGTACATAACATTAGTGGCAGAAATTTCTTCATTAATTCTCTTCTCTTCTCCCTTCCCCTAGACTACCACCTTATCTCCACTGCAGTTTGTTCTCCATCACATGAAGTCCCTCTGGTATCCCAATTACTCCTTAGCTTCCATATATGAGATAAAACATGTGACCCTTCACTTTCTGTGACTGGCTAACCTCATTTAACATCAGGTTCTCTGGGTCCATCCATTTTCCTGCAAATTACATAATTTTGTTCTTCTTTATTGCCAAGTAGAATGCCATTGTGTATACATCCCATAATTTTGTAATCTATTCATCTGTTGGTGGACAACTAGGTTGTTCCATAATTTGGCTATTGTTAATTGTACTACTATAAACACGGATATGCATATATTAATATAAATTTCTAGTATCAGTTCCTTTTGGAAGATACCCATGAGTAGTATAGGTGGATAATAAGGTAGATGCATTCTCAATTTTCTGAACAATCTCAACACTGATCTCCCTAGCAGTGGTACCAATTCAATCTCAGTAAAAGTGTAGAAGAGTTTCTATTTCCTCATATCCTTGCCAGCATTTATTATTGTTTGACTTTTAGATGATTACCATCCTTATTGAGGTTAGATGTAATCACACTTGTAGTTTTGATTTGCATCTCCCTGATTGCTAATGATGTTGAAAATTTTTTTCATGTATTTATTATCCATTTGCATTTCTTCTTTTGTGAAGTATCTATTTAGTTCAATTGCCCATTTCTTGATTGGGCTATTTGTTTTGTTTGTTTGTTTATTTCAGTGTTAAGTCTTTTGAGTTCTTCATATTTTCTAGATATGATTCCTTTGTCAGATGACTAGCTAGCAAAGAAACTTTTCCATTCCATAGGCTCTATCATTAAACTATTGATGGTTTCTTTTAATGAGTAGAAACTTATTAGTTTAAGGTTATCCCATTTATTAATCCTTGTTTTAATTTTCTGAGCTTTGGGAGTCTTAATGATGAAGTTTCTGCTTGTGCCTGTATGTTGGAATGCTGGACCTATGCCCTCTTGTAGTAGTTGCTGTCTCTTAACTAATTTCCATGTCTTTGAGTCATCTCAAGTTAACTCTTAATCAGGGTAAGAGAGAGGGATATAATTCCCATTTTACAAGAACCAGTTTTACCAACATCACATGTTGAAAAGGCTGTGTTTTCTCCAGCATATGTGTTTGGCACCTTTGTCAAAAATCAATTGGCTAGTTTTTGTGCACATTATTTATATGAGTTGCAAACAGATAAAGAGAGTTATAATTGGTAACTTTCAGAAAAATTTCTAATAATTCTTTAATCTTCCAGCTATATAAATTATATTTATGTTAAAATAGTATAAAAATCTTCACTTTTATATTGCATTAAAATACTTAGGTTTACAATTATTTACCACATATTTATTTTCATCTTAATAATAGAGTGCATTTTAAATAATGCATATACTACCATGAGAAAACTATCACTATACAAAATACTAGGAACCGTAAGTTGTAGAATGAAGAGAAACATATTTTTCTGTCCTTTATTTTAAATATTGTGCTAAATAATTCAATAATAATTTTTTGCCTGCAATTTTTTAATTAAGATAGTTGGCATATTAGCCAAAGTAGGCTATTTGCTTCTTACTGGCTTAACAACTAACATTTATTCTTGTGTGTGCAAATGCCAGTATTTATTCTCCTGGAAGCTCTCTAAATGTGAAAAAAACCCACATATTCAAAGTATGGCCTTCTAAATATCCACACCTAGGTTTGGAGATGATACTGCACCATTCAACTATCATCCCACTGGCAAGTTCTCATTCACCTAGCCAGATATCACTGTAAAAGAGCTGGGAAAGACAGTTTATAGAAATAGGAGAAAGGAATATGTAATATTCCTTATATCAGTACCTGAAAATGGTCCTTACTTGAAAATACAGTCCTTGCAATCAAGTTAAGATGAGGCCATGATGATGAGGTGGGCTCAGTCCAGTATGAGTGGTGTCTATATAAGAGGAGAAAACAGGCATAAGGAAAAGAAAGCAATATAGAGATATAGGGTGAAGAAGTGTAAATGGAGGCAAAGACTATAGTTAGTTTGCTACAAATCAATGAATTTCGGAAGCTACCAATATCAAAAAGAAACAGGAGAGGCTCCCCTGTAGTTTAGAAAAAAGCATGGTTCTCTTTGCAACAAATTGGGATATGAAGTAGAATCCCATTATATTCTTTGGACTCAGGATAAATTTAGTAATTTTTGCCATTCTCAATATGTATATAACAATACTTATTTTTGTCTGACCAAAAAAACAAACGAACTTGACTAGAATTATTTTCATGAGGGTATATGAGTTTAATAATAAAGAACAAAAAGCCAGGTGTGGTGGCACACACTTGTAATCCAAGTACTTGTGAGCCTGAGACAGAAGGATTGCAGGTTTGTAGCTAGCCTCAGCTACTTAATGATGCCCTCTATAGCTTATTGAGACCCTATTTCAAAATAAAGAATAAAAAATAAGGCTTGAAATGTAGCTCAGAGGTAGAATGCCTTTGTATTCAATCTACAGTACCAATAATAGTAATAATAATAATAATAAAACAAAAACATGTATTTGAATAAAGCAATAGGTAAATAACATGTGTCATGGGTCACTGATATTATCAAACTGTGTGATAGTTACAAAACACAGAAGACATATTACTGGTCCAAAGAAGACACTAAGGATTTAAAGAGCTCTGAATAGTAAGAATTCATCTACAGCCACTTATTTTGTCTTTATGATTGTTAAAACAACTTAATGTATTTCACAAGAAAGACTGGTCACTGGTAGCACTCCCTTATCTTCCTTAAGGATAGAGGATAAGCAATTTTGCCAGTACAGTCATTGCTTATCCTCTATCATCTTAATTCATTATACTGCATATTTACATAATTTTCCTCACTGTTTAAGTGAACACACTAATTTTTCCCCTTTGCAATCAGTTTCTTCCAAAACTCTTTATTAGCAGAGTATATTTCAATAACAAAGTTTTCTACTATCTGCTTTCTTTCCTAGTTGGCATGATAAATCTCCTTTGTAGGAGACCACTGATCCTTTCATTCCATTACTATTTTTTGAACAAGTATTGTTAATAAAATGTTATTTTTCTCACTCTTCATAAAAGAAAATCAACTTCAATCATTATTTACAGAAAATTGAATTAAGATTTTTTGTTGTTGTTGTTTTATTGCTTGTGTTCAGTGGTGATTGTAACCTGAGAAAGAAATGGAACATCTTTGCCTGAGCACCACAGTGAACATGATCACTGTAGCTCTGAATGTCCCATAGGCAGGTACAGAATTGGGTATATGTCTCCTGGTGGCCAGCAGCTTGTCTTCATAAAAAGAATCATCGTTGAAAATAACACCACATTCTGGTTTCCAATGCCAGGGAAACAAGCCAACTACATTCAGTATAGAAAAGCCCATCACAGTGTCAGCCACCTCAGAATAAAAGGCAAAACACTCCTCAGTAGAAGACATTATGGAAATAGCCAAGAAAAACAAAACACAAACAAGGAATGGAAATAAGGTAGGATAAAAAAAATGTATAGTTTGACAAATAAAAAGAGGAAGGACAAGTTGACTATAATTGTAATCTAAAACCTTGTGCTAGAGTTTCTTATACCTTCATTCCCCAAGCCATTTCTTTCTCCCAGGCCTGCCATTCTCAAATTTTTGGGAATCTATAAATCTTACCTCATAATCTTAAAGTAACTAGAAATTTGCTCAGTTATAAAAAATTGCAGTATGAACTGTTGTTAGCCCACTAATACATGCATTTTTAGACATTTACAAAAGTCATCAACTAAGGTCTGATCAAGAGGCCATAGGTTCACTTTTCCTCAATTTCTTTTCCTTTATTTGATGTTTCCTTTATTCTCACTCCAGAAACTCCCCCTAAATCAGCACTTTAGTGTAGTTGCAAGGTCGCTGAGAGAAGAATGCGCCCCTCCTTTTCTGTGTCCCTCTGTGACTTATCAAATCTTTAGTTTAGGCTTTTCAGTACTATTTTTTCTATTTCTAAGCTGCTAATTTGGTTTCCATGACACCAGATTCCACTTCCTATGTGACTGACCACATGGTTTCTGCTCTTCTCATTAGTGACTGTGACTTTTATTTAAGTAACTCTCTTTTTTTAAGAATTTATCATTTCATTCTATACTCTGCTTTTAGATCAAACTGTCTATTCTCATGGCTTAGTCTGTCATCTTAATTGTGGTAACACACAAAGTAAAATTATTTTAAAAGTATTTAATTTTATTCATTCTAACTCTAAACTTATGTGATGGAAGAAAATGTTTTGTTTCTCCTTACAGTTATTTTGGGTGCTTCATTAACTGGTAACCACACTTAATCCTAGTTAATATGTTCTGAAATGAATAAAATTGAAACAAATTAATTAAATTAAAATAATGAATCATTATTAAAAATATTGTTACTCTAAATGGTATTATTAGAATTATTTCAATTTATAACAATGTAAAAATAAGTTTCTTAATAAATGAAAAGACCAAAACTAAAAATTCAAAGCCACAGGACTAGTTGACTAAATTTTTTCTTCAGTTTAAAACAAGAATATTGTTCATGTCATGAAGTGTTTATTTGTAATGTTGGCCCAAAACAAAATCCTTTTTGAGAAATGCTGATTAGCACAAACGGCATATATATAAGAAATATATGCTAATTTTCAAATACATTATCAATCATTCTAAATTTTTTACAGATTTATGATTTCATCAGAAAAGTTCTAAATTTAGAATATTCAGAACTGTACTTATATTAGAGGCAATAAATTTTAGCATATAATTAATTAGCATATACACGTAATTTAACAATTATTTGTTGATTACTTATTAATATCTTAAAAATCAATTCTTGAAAATTTTTAAAAATTAAGAATTCTGAGAAATTTCTCCTTAAGGAAATTAAAATATTTAGCAGTTTTTGTTTAAAGTACTTTTCTTAGCACTTCTTCTGTATCTTTTGGGTTAAATACCACAGTCATGACTAGATTTTGCATCAAAAGCAAGTGTATCTCTGTGAAACAGCCCTTATTGGTTCAGCCGATCCCTATACATTATTTCTACAGCATCTAATTACTTACTAAGAAGGCGTTAATATATTTTTAAATATTTTCTTTATTTATAAGGGTCCTTTTAGTTGGGCATCACTAAATGGTCTTTGTTATTTATCAGACATACTGAGAAAAGATTAGGTAAATAGACATGGTCATTTACATTTTCTGAATTTAATGTTGAAGAATGGGAGGAGAGAGAAGAACAGTACATAACTCAGTTATTTTCTAACAACAAGTTACATTCTGTCTTTCATAGATGGGTCATAAAATTTGGTCCAAAGTTGTCTCTGT
>PVLC010043934.1:0-12364 GCA_004027655.1 Graphiurus murinus
ATTCCAACTGATATTTACTTTTCTGTGTTCTTTACAACAACTGAGCTTCAGGCACTTGACTTCAGGGAGGTGAAATAAGCCACTAGTTAACTAATGAATGAAAGAGGGTTCCAACAGCTCACTACTAAAATTTGTTTTGGCAAAGGTCATCTGGCAGGAGCCTCACACTTTCAGACACAGACCACACAGCCTTGTAGTAGGCACCTTGGAAGCTGCACAGCAGAATTTTAGAATCTTATTGGAAAGCTTTTGGGACAAGAAGATTCACAGTCTCTGACAAAAGAAGACAACTTTTCTTTCTTTTTTTTTTTTTTCCCTCGGTACTGGGAATTGAACTCAGGGGCATTCTACCTCCAAGCTATACCCTCAGTGCTATTTTTTATTCTTTATTTTGAAACAGGGTCTCACTAAGTTGCAGAGTGCCACACTAGGTAGCTGAGTCTGGCTGTGAATATGGATCCTCCGGTCTCAGCCTCCCAAATGCTGGGATTACAAGCGTGTGCCACCATGCCTGGCACAACTTTTCTTTTTTTTTTTTTTTTTTTGCGGTACTGGGGATTGAACTCAGGGGCATTCTACCTCCAAGCTACACCCCCAGCCCTATTTTTTATTCTTTATTTTGAAACCGAGTCTCACTAAGTTGCGGAGTGCCTCACTAGGTAGCTGAGGCTGGCCACGAACCCGGATCCTCTGGTCTCAGCCTCCCGAATGCTGGGATTACAAGCGTGCGCCACCACGCCCGGCACAACTTTTCTTTTTAAAGAAAAAGAAAAGCAGCCAGACGTGGTGGCGCACGCTTGTAATCCTAGTACTTGGGAGGCTGAGACAGGAGGATCGTGGGTTTGTGACCAGCCTCAGCTACTTAATGAGGCCCTCTGCAATTTAGTGAGACCTTGTTTCAAAATAAATAATAAAAAATAGGACTGGGGGTGCCAGGCTTGGTGGCACATGCCTGTAATCCTAGTACTTGGGAGGCTGAGACAGGAGGATCGCAGGTTTGAGGACAGCCTCAGCAAGTAGTGAGACTTTCATCAACCTAGCGAGACCCTGTTTCCAAATAAGAAATAAAATCAGGCTGGGGGTGTAGCTCCAAGGTAGAATGCCTCTGGGTTTAATCCTCAGTACCACAAATAAATAAATAAATAAATAAATAAATAAATAAATAAATAAATAAAAATAAAAAGCCAGCACTTGGGAGGTGAGACAGGAAAATCATAGACTTGAGGCAAATTTAGCAAGGCTCTCTGCAACTTAGACTCTGTTTCAAAATAAAAAATAAAATAGGGCTGGGGGTTCAATCCTGAGTAACACACACACTCCAAAGTATAAAACTTTTTGAGCTTCTGGGGCCCTAGCAACGTTACCAAGATATAATAGGTAATCAATATTAGCTGGTAGGCAGTGGTGGTGGGTACTTGTCTTCCCAACCACTAGGGAGACCAAGGTGTGAAGATAATTTGTGCCACAGAGTTCTAGACCAGCCTGAGTAACAAAGCGAGACTCCTTCTCAAAGAAAAAAAAAAGTTAACCAAACTTGAGTAGTGGGAATTTTATTGGGTAAAATAAAAGGATTCCAGCCGGGCATGGTGGTCCATGCCTGTAAACCTGGTAAGGGCTGAGATAGGAGGATCACAGGTTCGTGGCGAGCCTCAGCAATTTAGGAAGCTCTCAGCAACTTAGTGAGACCCTGTTTCCAAACAAAAGTAAAATAGGTCTGGGGTATAGGCCAGAGGTAGAAGGCCCCTGAGTTCCATCCCCAGTATCACACACAGGAAAGAAAAAAAAAAAAAGGATTCCTAAATTATGTCAGTAGTTTTGTTAGCACTTGTGTTTCTATCAGCACATGAAATGAGTTCAATTATCAACTGAAACAAACCCTGACCAAATTCACCAATACTGCAAATTCAGTGGGATTTCTTTCTTCTTGGTTGAGCTAGAATCCCACAAATTTTGGCTAGTTAGCTAGGATGATGGACAAACATGGATTACAGCCATGCTACAAGTCAAGCTGCATAAAGAGAAAAGCACTGAAATCCTATGATTAAGCAGCATGGCCTTATCCCTTGATAGACATCATGCAAACATTTTTCTTTGGTGACAAGAGGGATTGCATAAAAGTTACAGCCAGCTTAATGCAAACAAATACTTCTTAATTTCTGGTCACATTGAAAGCATATCTATAAAGTTATGTCATGTATATGGAAAAAAAAGTCGGCAAACATGTTTTTCAAGTCTGCTGGAGGTCTAAGTTATGACCACTGTATCTATCTCAAAGGCTAAAAAATTTGTAAATAAAACAACTTCACAACTGAGGTTTCCAGGATGATAAAAATTAATTTTACTTAATTACATTTTTTTTCCATTAAAGAAGGAGGCAAGAAACAAAATAAAATCCAGAATACTAAGGAATTGTATTCAAATTTAGATGATAAAGATGGGGTTCAGCAAGGCAAACAGTCAATATCTGACATACGATTGCCTAAACTCACATTAAAGTTATACCAATTTCTAAATTTGGAAAGGTCCAAAAATACATTATTATTATTATTTTTGTGTGTGTGTGGTACTGGGGATTGAACACAAAGGCATACTACCTTTGAACTACATCCCAGCCCGATTTTGTTTCTTATTTGGAAACAAGGTCTCACTAGATTGATGAGTCTCACTACTTGCTGAGGCTGTCCTCGAACCTGCGATCTTCCTGTCTCAGCCTCTCAAATACTAAGATTACATAGTCTGATCATTTTCTATCACAAAAATAGAAAAAGGTTTCAGCAATGCATTCTACTCAGTTAAAGAGTTCTATTGGAATTGATGTGCAATGGGCAGTACCCTTCTCTCTCACCTCTGTGCTATCTCGGCATTATTTCACTTTGATTCCATTTACCTAGTAAGCTTTGCTCGTTAAAAAAAAGTAAACTCATGACATCCATCGCAATACGTGAAATATCATTCATAAGCCGCAGCATAGTGGAAGTTCCGAACTAGCATTTCAACTCGAACAAAAACAAACACATTCCTCAATTTTATGGCACGGGAAGCCGACACCAACATGTGAATACAAAGACCTAAACTTTAAAGAATCTAGATAAATAAAAACTTAATGATTAGATAACACTTTTAATAAGTAATATTACTTAAAGAAATCTAAAGCTGCCTTTAAGATCTATTTCCATTTACAGTAACCTTTCTTCATGGGCAGACCACAACAGAATTAGGATTATTTCCAGAAACGTGGTCACCTATACATTGGAAGGTTGTATTTAAATCCCTAGTGATCTCTGCTTTTATTTGCACTGTGAAAATAAACAACTGTATTATGCCTTTCTGGATAGTCAATAGGTTTTATTTACATGGCTTTGAGGAGACAAAAGGCATCTCTTTACAACTGTCTTACAGCAATCTCAGTTTGGAGGATAGTAAATAACACAAATTTATATATGTGATATATGAAAACATATAAATATACATACAGTAATATAAACAAATAGATAAAGTGACCATCAAGTCTCTTGAAGTACCAATTTATGAACTGACCACCACAGAACTTAGACCTGTAAAGGAGAAAAATCATGATGAGACTGAAAGAAAAAAAATTATAATACCACTGTCACTAACATGGAAAAAGAAATTAGAATAGAGAATAGAAAACCATAATCACCCGAAAACGCGTGTCTTGTAAAGATTTCTTTCCATCAGAAGATCCAGAAACACTTTTCCCCCTGGAGCAAATGAACACGTTTTCTCATGAACCCCCAGTTTCTTCCCCGCTTTTTCCCCCAAGGCGCCGGTGTAGACGGCCGGTGTGGACTTTTTTGGAGAGATGAGAAGTCGAAATTTGTACTTTATGGGGCGCGAGTGCACTTTTTCCCCCCGGCCCCCCTCTGCTCTGCCTCCAAGATGGTAGGAAAGTTGTCGTTTCGGAGGGCAGAGGAGCTGCTCTCTGGTGTTATGTCCTCGCAGTGCCTGTAGTGGTGCTGTAGGAGGCTGCTGCCTCTTCTTGTGCAGCCCCGGCAGCCCTGCCTTCTTGGCTGGAGAGTATATTCAGGGATTTCCCCTTAATAATCACGGACCCTGGGAGCACTTTTTAGTTTCCAAAATAAAAATATGATCCTCACCCCTCTTGCTTGACAGGGAAAGGCTCTTGCCGAAGCCCAGGGGGGAGCAGTAGCAGCGGCAGCCGAGCTTCCTAGTCCGTAGCCAGCGACTCTCACTCTGATCTGTCAGCCCAGCCGAGGGAAAAGGGGGGAAGGAAAAAAAAAAAAAAAAAAAAACTGCTGAAAGGTAAGCAGAGGCGGCCCCAGGCCCGGCCCACATCCCCGGGCTCCCGTAGGGCGGCGGGCTGGGCCGCGCAGGCAGGGCGGGCGGCGAGCACGCTTACGTGAGGCCGGGGATTCGCCGGCCCACGCCAGGCCGGGGCGGAGAATGAAAGGGTGAGTGGGGCCAGCGCCGGGGTGGCGGGGCCCGGGGCCCGGGGCACTCGGGGGCGCTCGCCGGCGGCGACGGCGGGCTGGCGGGCTGGCGGGCGGACCCCGGGCCGGGGTGGGACGGGCGGCGCGGCCTGCGCGGGCCGGTGGGGTGCGCGGCGGGAGGGGTGCCGGCTAGGCCTCGGCCGGCGGGCCCCGCGGCGGCCGCGCCCTGCCCCCGCACCCCGGCCTCCCCGCGCCCCCTCGGGTCCGCGGGCCTCGGGGCGGGACGGCGGCGCGGCGGGACGGCGGCGCGGCGGGGCGGAATCCTGCGCCGGCCCGAGGCTCTCCCGCGGGGCGCAGGCCGGGGCTGCCGGGACAGGGCCGTCGGGGCCTAGGAGTGGGGAATGGGCGCCCGCCCCCCGCCCCCGTGTCCCGCAGGCGCCCCCCGGATTCCGGTAACACTTGAATTTATTTATCGCCCTCCTTCGCGCTCCGGGCAGCCGGGCCGGGCCGGGCCGGGGCGGGGCGGGCGGCCTGGCGGGCGTGGGGTGGGGTGGAGGGCGGTGAGGAGTCAGGTGCAGCCGCGGCCCGGAAAGTTTCCTTTTAGGCCCCAATTGGGGGCTGCCCTCTCTTCGGGGAGCCCCGGCCCCACCGCCCGGGACCCCCGAGGGCGTGGGGAGAGCGCTCGGCTATTTTGAAACTCTTTGCCAGTTCCTGTCCATTGAAGGTACTCCGCCCCGGCACCCTGGCCCGCGCCCCACCCCGCGCCCCGCGAGCCCCGTCGGGGTGCAAACTCCAGCCCCTTCCCCGAGATCCCCGAGCCGGGGAAAGGCCTTCTCTTCCGGTTTGGAAAAGTTTTCAAGGGATTTTTTTTTTTCCTCCTAGCGTTATTAGTTAGTCACTGGGCTTTTTGGGGTGGGAAGGGAGGTAGATTCAGGTGGCGTTCCTCCTGGACAGTCTTCGCTCATCGCCGTGCGTAGCCCTTACTCCGCAAATCGGGGGGTGCTATTTTCAGATTTACTCCCCACCCCCTGATCCCGGACTCCTTTGGGGCCGGGATCCCCCTTTCTGGCCAGCTCCGGCCGAGAGGACGAGGTGGGGTGCCGCGAGGAGGCTGTCAGTGAGCCGGGCAGGACAGGCGGGGTTTCTGCAGCAGCCCCCAGATGCAGGAGTTTCTCCTGCTCTTTGGTCACTGTCCGGCGGGTAAAACCCACGGAGGACAGAGCCCACGGGGAGACCCGGCTTCTCAGGACGCTTGGAAGCATTCGAAATTGGGCTGGGCAGCCCCTGGAACCAAGTCTTCCTACAGTTTAAGGATCAGTAGTTTATTTATTCTGATAATAACTATTTAAATGTAGGTGGTATTCTTTGATTGCCCTTTAGGAATCGAAAAATGAAGGTATTCAGGAAACAAATTTGTTACTGCCACAACTCAGAAGGGTCTGTGGAAGGAGCCCTCTGGAGAACTCCATAGCTACACTTTGGTTTTGATTGATTCACTTATTTTTGTTTGTTTTCTGTCCAAACAGACTCAATTTTAGTTCTGTTTTGGTGTCATGAGCTCTGAAAGTTTCTTTTTCTTTTTTTTTTTTTAAATGAAGTAAACTTCAGTTTCCAAATCTAGATTTCCCACTTTTCAGAGAGAGGACATTTACCTCCTTCTGGTTGGTCTTTATTGTTGAAGTTGAAATGTTAATGGACCCAGGCGCCCCTCACCCCCTAGCGTGGGCAAGTTTGGAAAGGTTATTTTTCCTTTTTCATTTGTTCTCCCTGACCCCTCTCTTTTTAGTGAGCTTGGGCAGTGTTTGTGTATGTGTGTGTGTCCTGCCTGGTAGCAGGTTGGAGATCGCTGGCAGAGGTGTTGCGTTCTGCTCAGCCCTGGGAGCACTTAGTGAGAAGCTGCTACTTGCAGAGTAGTGGATAACCCTTGCTTCTGGTCAGAACTGACTTCTGTCAGGCTTCTGATGAGACTCCTCATGTGATCCTTAGCAAGTATGTCTGTCTTTTCCTTATGTCTGCCTAAAATAAAGCTCTTTCTCCACAATGACTGATAACTAGCCATTTAGCATTGTACTTAAAGTCTCGATATTGGAGACTGTATGAATTTGATACCAAAATGCAAATTACATGTAATGGTTGTTTTAACTTTATTGATCAATTGAAATTACTTATTGATCTGGATGTTTTCATATAAATGTGTACCAAAAATCATTACTCCTATTATAGTTTGTCCTTATATTTAGAGCATACTGGATGGGAAAAAAAAGTCACTCCATGAGTCCATTTTTACAGATGTATGTATGTTACTGGGGATTGAATCCAGGGGCATTTTACCTCTGAGCTATACCCCCAACTCTATTTTATTTATTTATTTATTTTGAAACAGGGTCTCACTAAGTTGCTGAGGGCCTCACTTAGTTCCTGAGGGTGCCCTCCAACCTGTGATCCTCCTGTCTCAGCCTCCCAACTACTGGGATTACAGGTGTGTGCCACCATGCCTGGCTTTTAGAATATTTTAAGGTTTGAAAGAAATCTTGTCATTGCTTCATAATTTAATATTTTAAGGTATATTGCCAATTTCATATTCTTATGCTTTCAAAAACTACATATGTACAAATAACAAAAGTTTGGTATACTCCCACCTCTCCTCCCTTCTCAAACATACCTTAGTTCCCTTTATTTCTGATGGAATGGCAGCCTTGATTTTTTTTTTCTTTTTCGGTACTAGGGATTGAACCTCTGAGCTACACCCCCTGCGCTATTATTTTATTCTTTATTTTGAAAAAACAGGGTCTCACTAAGTTGCGGAGGGCCTCAATAAAGTAGCTGAGGCTGGCCATTAACCTGTCATCCTCCTGTTTCAGTCTCCCAAGTACTGGGATTACAAGCATGCGCCACCAAGCCTGGATAGGCTTGATGTTTTTTAAAAGTTACATTCTGCCGGGCGTGGTGGTGCATGCTTGTAATCCCAGCATTTGGGAGGCTGAGACCAGAGGATTCGGGTTCGTGGCCAGCCTGAGCTACCTAGTGAGGCCCTCCGCAACTTAGTGAGACCCTGTTTCGAAATAAAGAATAAGAAATAGGACTGGGGGTATAGCTCGGAGGTAGAATGCCCCTGAGTTCAATCCCCAGTTCTGCAAAAAATAAATAAATAAATAAAAGTTACATTCTATTTGAAACTAATAAAAGATTTTCAACCCAAATACAATTAGCTTTAAATTGCTAAAGGAATATACTTTTTCACTATTAAATGTTTAGTTTAAATGGTAAATATTTATTTTAACTTATAAGTCTGAAATAATCAAGTTTTCATTCCTCAGATTTTTTTTTTCTTTTTTTGTGGTATGGGGATTGAACCTAGGGGCATTTTACTTCTAAGCCACACCTCCAGTCCTGTTTTATTTTTTTGTTTGTTTGTTTTTTTGCTGTACTGGGGATTGAACTCAGAGGCATTCTACCTCCGGGCTACGCCCCAGCCCTATTTTTTATTCTTTATTTTGAAACAGGGTCTCACTAATTTGCAGAGTGCCTCACTAGGTAGCTGAGGCTGGCTGAGAACCCGGATCCTCCGGTCTCAGCCTCCCAAATGCTGAGATTACAAGCGTATGCCACCACACCTGGCTAGTCCTGTTTTATTTTTATCTTGAGACAGGGTCTCATTAAGTTGCTAAGAATCTTGCTCCTTTGCTGAGGCTGTCCTCTAATGTTTGATCCTCCTGTCTCAACCTCCCAAGCACCAGGTTTATGGGTGTGCACCACCATACCTGGCTTCCTCAGAAAGATGTTTTAAAGACATTTGTATATCCCATCCCAGTTTTTCTGAGCAAATCATGTTGCTGCTATTTTTAAAAGAATAATTTTTTTTTTTTGCGTTACTGGGGATTGAACACAGGGGCATTCTACCTCCGAGCTTTACCCCCAGTCCTATTTTTTATTCTTTGTTTTGAAACAGGGTTTCACTAAGTTTTGGAGTGCCTCACTAAGTAGCTGAGGCTGGCCATGAACCCGGATCCTCCGTCTCAGCCTCCCAAGTACTGGGATTACAAGCGTGCACCACCACGCCCAGCTAAAGAATAAAAATTTTATTTTATTTTATTTATTTATTTATTTTTGCGGTACTGGGGATTGAACTCAGAGGCATTCTACCTCCGAGCTACACCCCCAGCCCCATTTTTTATTCTTTATTTTGAAACAGGGTCTCACTAAGTGGCAGAGTGCCTCACTAGGTAGCTGAGGCTGGCCGCGAACCCGGATCCTCCAGTCTCAGCCTCCAGAATGCTGGGATTACAAGCGTGCGCCACCACGCCCGGCTAAGAATAAAAATTTTAGTTAAGATGTACTTACAAATTTCTGAGTAGTCAAAATTTAAACATCATTTTCAAAAAATGCTGATCCATTCATTCTTACCCAAGATATTCCCCCAGGGTTAGCAGCTCTCACTATCCAGGTTTGGAACAGGGGGTTCCAAATAACAAAAGGCTGTATTCGAATACAGTTAAAGAGCAATATTCTCAGACATGTAACTTAGGAAACAGGTGTATAGATGACTGGCTTGGAAGCTGGAAATTGTCTCCAAAGCAGATACCCTACTGTATATACAATGGCGTCATTTCTAAGTCCGTATTAATTTATGCTAATGCAACTGTTTGGTTAAACAAACCTCATAGAGTCTCCTCCCTACGATATCAGTGTGAGTGTGTCCCAGGGGCCTTGACTGTAAAAGCTGATTTTAAGCTCAGTGGTAGAGCACTTAGTGGGTGCAAGCTCCTGGTTTCAATCTCCTGTTAGCCCCCTACCCCCTAAAAAAGCTGATTTAATTTATTCATTTTTTTTGTGGTAATATGGATTGAAGCTGGGAGGAGGCATTACTTCTGAGTTATACCCCCCAACCCTTTTTACATTTTTTTGTTTTATTTTATTTTGGATACTAGGATGGAATTCAGGGGCATTCTATTTCCAAGTGATACTGCCAGACCTATTTCTATTTTGGAACAGTGTCTCACTAAATTCCTTAGGCTGGCCTTAAACATGTGATGCTCCTATCTCAGCCTCCCAAGTACCGGGATTACAGGTGTGTGCTACCATGCCTGACTAAAAATTTTTATTTTGAAATAAGGTCTTACTTGCCGAGGATGACCTTGTGGCCTTGAACTTGTAATCCTCCTGTCTCAGCTGCCCAAGTACTGGTATCACAGGCGTGCACCACCATACCTGGCAAAAAAAAAGGCTGATTTTAGACAATGCTCCTGGTTATTTTGAGATACTTGGGGGAGAAACTCAAGTTAAAATTTTAAGGCCTCCTTTTTCTTCCTTCCTTGGACTTAAGATGACAGACTACTTGGTTCTTTGATTCTTATTCCTTCACAGAGTGTGATTTATTTATTTTTTGGTACTAGGGATTGAAAGCAGAGGCATTCTAATACCCCCAAGCCTATTTTATTTTTTATTTTGAAATAAGGTCTCATTAAGTTGCTGAGGGCCTCAGTAAATTGCTGAAGCTGGCTTTGAACCTGTGGTTCTCCTGTCTCAGCCTACTAAGTACTTGGATTATAGATAGATGTGTGCCACCATGCCCTGCAATGTTTTTGGTGACGTTTTATTTATATCATAACATTCTGTAGTCAGAAGTTTTTTTTTTTTTTTTTCAGTACTAGGGATTGAACCCTGGGGCATTCTACCTCTAAGCTACACCCCTAGCCCTATTTTTTTCTTTATTTTTTTAAACAAGGTCTCACTAATTGTGGAGGGCCTCACTAAGTAGCTGAGGCTGGCTGTGAACCTGCGATCCTCCTGTCTCAGCCTCCCAAGTACTGGTATTACAAGTGTGCCTGTGCCACCACACCTGGCTTTAGTCAGACTTACTTGAACTAGGCTTTAGGTTCTGATCCCAGCTTTCCACTGGGCAGGTTACTCACTCCCTTCCTTCCTTCCTTTTTTTTTTTCCTGGTTCTGGGGATTGAACCTGGGGGGTGTCCTATGTCCTACCTCTGAGCTATAACCCCAGCTCTATTTTATTTTTTATTTTGAAACAAGGATCTCACTAAGTTGCTGAGGGCCTCCTAAATTGTTGAGACTGGCTATGAACCTGTGATCCTCCTTTCTTAGTCTCCCCAGTACTCAGATTACAGGCCTGTGCCACCTCACTGGGTATCTTTGGTTTCTTTAGAAATGGAAATAAAATTCTTTGATGTAAGAATAGATGAGATAGCCAAGTGTTGGCCCCATAATAGGCACTAGTGGAGTATTAATTTCCCTAGCCTGCCTTAATTTCCTCGCATCCTCCAAATAACTATTTCTCTTATTTATTTATTTATTATTATTATTATTATTATTATTATTATTATTATTATTATTATTTTTTGCGGTACTAGGGATTGAACTCAGGGGCGTTCTACCTCCGAGCTACACCCCCAGCCCTATTTTTTATTCTTTTTTTTTAAACCGGGTCTCACTAAGATGCGGAGTGCCTCCACTAGGTAGCTGAGGCTGGCCGCGAACCTGGTTCCTCCGGTCTCAGCCTCCCAAATTCTGGGATTACAAGCGTGCGCCACCATGCCCGGCGGCTTATTTCTCTTATTTATTTATTTTTTTGTGGCACTAGGAATTGAACCCAGAGGCATTCTACCTCTGAGCTATACCCCCTGACTGATTTTATTTCTTTTTTTGGAAACATTGTCTCGCTAGGTTGATGAGTCTATTTGCTGAGGCTGTCCTCAAACCTGTGATCCTCCTGTCTTAGCTTTCCAAGTACTAGGACAAGTGTGCACCACCATGCCCGGCTGTTTATTTTCTAACTAAAAATAATACATTCTTATTCTGTGTTTGGAGAATAGACCTGTTCATCCTACTCAGGATAAAATTACTGTTACACTTATTTATGTATTTTGAGGTGGTATGTATCAAACCCAAGGCTTCACACCTGCTAGGCAAGTGCTCTTACCACTGAGATACACCACCAGCTCTCCCATGTTAACATTGTGTGTGTGTGTGTGTGTGTGTGTGTGTGTGTGCATATAACATAAACATAAGCTTACGCTCCTCCCGGTAACAATAGTTTGGTAGTTTGTATTAGTTAAAAGATTGGGAGCTGGGTGTGGTGGCACACCATTGTAATCCCAGTAGTTGGGAGGCTGAGACAGGAGGATCCTGGCTCACGGCCAGCCTCAGCTACTTGGTGAGGCCCTCTGCAACTTAGTGAGACCCTGTTTCAAAATAAAGAATAAAAAATAGGACTGGGGTGTAGCTGGGAGGTTAGAATACCCCTGGCTTCAATCCCTTGTACTACCAAAAAAAAAAAAAAAAAAAAGACTGGGCTCTGGAGTCAGACTGGCCTTGAAGCCTAGCTGTGTGACACTGGATAATTGAAGTTTCTTAATCTCCTTAAGTCTCAGTTCTTCATCTGTGAAAGGGGATAATAATAATACCTACTTCATAAGGGTCACTTTGAAAATTAGTGGGGAATTGCACATTGATCTTTTAGAATGACTCCTGGTGCATAACCTACAAATAGTATTGGCCTCTAAAGGTTTTTTTTTTTTTTTTTTTAATATCCTCGATGTGAATTTTTAATGAGTTCTTGACTCAGTATGTATTAATAATACTAATAAGTATTTGAGTACAGACAGAATATTATAATTATTTTCATGGGGTGAAAAAATATTCTTGTGCCAGGAAAAATTGTGCAGCACACACATAGTTTGAGCAGCTTGCAGTTAGCCTGTCTCTGCCCTCGAGTCCTGTGAGCTGGCAAATGTAGGAGTAGTTAGTACACTGTTGGTAAAGGAGGCTTTTCTTTTTTTTTTTTTTTTTTTTTTTGTGGTACTGGGGATTGAACCGAGGGGCATTCTACCTCAGAGCCACACCTCCAGTCCCATTTTTTATTCTTTATTTTGAAACATGGTCTCACTAAGTTGCGGAGGGTCTCACTAAATAACTGAGGCTAGAGCCGGGCGTGG
>PVLC010043935.1:0-12278 GCA_004027655.1 Graphiurus murinus
CCAGCATTCGGGAGGCTGAGACCGGAGGATCCAGGTTCGCGGCCAGCCTCAGCTACCTAGTGAGGCACTCCGCAACTTAGTGAGACTCGGTTTCAAAATAAAGAATAAAAAATAGGGCTGGGGGTGTAGCTCGGAGGTAGAACGCCCCTGAGTTCAATCCCCAGTACCGCAAAAAAAAAAAAAAAAAAAAAAAAAAAAATGGACAACTGAACTGAATAGACATTTCTCAAAAGAAAAAATTCAATCAGCCAGTAAATGTATATTAAAAATGTTCAACATTAGGAATCAGGGAAATGCAAATCAGAGCTACACTGAGATTCCAGTGGAGGACAGAGGTGAGAAGGGGGAAAAGGTTGAGGAAAGAAGCAGTTCAAACTTTGCTTTGGCGATTTGTAGAGGTATTACTACTGTTTTTTGGTTTTTTTTTTTTTTTTCAGTGCTGGGGATTGAACTCAGGGGTGTTCTACCTCTGAGCTATACCCTCAGCCCTATTTTTTATTTTGAAACAGGGCCTCACTAAGTTGTGGAGTGCCTCACTAGGTAGCTGAGGCTGGCTGCGAACTCTGATCCTCCGGTCTCAGCCTCCCAAATGCTGGTATTACAAGTGTGCACCACCACACCCGGCTTCTACTGGTTTTGTTAGCATATATGTGGAGGGAGGAGGGAGCAGCAGGGTGGGTTGCAGAAGGAGGTACACCAAAAGCTGCATGTATGTAAATTTGTCACACTGAACCTACTATGATGTATAATTGCAATGCACTAATAAAAGCATATATATATATTGGTGTGTGTGTGTGTGTGTGTGTGTGTGTGTGTGTGTGTGTGTGTGTGTATTGTGGGTAGTGCACAGGAGAAGCTCTTTATTTGCCCCTCTCCTTTTTAAGTCCCAGTGCTTGCAGTAGGAACAACCAACTTGTAACCATGAAGGAAGCATGTCACCAACTTCCTGAGGATACCTGAGCAGAAATATGGAAATAAATGACATCCGCAGCGACAGTGTGTATGCTTGTCAACTCAGAAAAACCTGCCTGCGGACTTTCTGGAAAGTGAGGTAATAAATGTTCACATCACTTCGGCCACTCTTCGTTGAGGATTCCTTTTCCTGTAGCTAAGTTAAAAATTACCTGTGGCTCAAAATCATCCACACTGGTACAGGGGACTTGAAAAATGATAACATGGCAGTGATTCAAATAAACCTCAATTTTAACAGTTTACTCAAAGAATACAAACAGAGCTATTCTAGATAGGGAATTCTGGGATCATTTAAAATCTTGGAGTATACAGCTTGATGAACTTGCCTACTGAATTTAGACCACCATGTAAAACATCACAGGACAGTTAGTTGTGCTTTACTCTCATTGTTCTGGGCTACATTACTCCCCACCCCAGTGAAAGGATGAAGAGTGTACTCCATCAGCAGCCTGGCCAGGCTCTGCCTCATAGCTCTCCTGCACTCAGGACTGAATGACACTCTTCATCCACATAGGGAAGCTCTGCATTTAACAGTGGCCACCTTATCCTCGGTAGAGTTTCTATTTCCCATTATTCTTCCTCTTTGAGTCAGCTCCAAGTCCTCTGGCTTCAATAAAATGACACTCCTCCAACATTTTCTTTACAGTGTTGAACCATTGTTCATGCTCAATTAAGGATGATGATGAATAATGCAACTAACAGTAATTAGTAGCCTGAAAGAAAACAATGACTAAGAAACAGTAGGGAACTTCCCAATAGAGTTTTATTCCTATTTTGTCTAGCCATATGAAAGACGTAATGGAAGCATTGTCCACCTGGGATGGAGTGAGGCTGGACAAACGGCAGGAATAGACAACAGTGGGGAATTCTACAAGAGTGAGGTAATGAGCCTAAAGGTCCAATGGTTTTCCATTCTATTTGATTTCCAGGGTTTAATTTACACCATTATCAAATGGTTATTATTATATTCCTTTGTGAACATAGCACTGATCTAGATACTACCACTTAGACATATATTATGTCAGCACGCATTTTGAGTTTCCTTTGGTTACAGTCATAGAAAAATAGTATCTGATGAAATATTCATGTTCTTTTATACTTTTATTGGTGCACTATGATTATACATCATAGTGAGGTTTAAAGTGATACAAACACTGGGAGTATTCCCCTCTGTACCCCACCCCACTTTCCCTCCTCCTGCCACACATTAGTGAGATTGGTAGTGATACATTCATATATGGACATGGCATTATTTGAACCTCTTCCTTCATCAATTCTCCTTCTCCCTCTCTCTGCCACCCTCCCCCAAGCCCCTTCAACGACTCTACTGGCCTCTTAATAAAGGATGATCTTGCTTCTCTGCCTTTGGCACTCACCCCTTGTGTGGCAGCCCTGTCCTCTTTCTTTCTTTCTTTCTTTCTTTCTTTCTTTCTTTCTTTCTTTCTTTCTTTCTTTCTTTCTTTCTTTCTTTCTTTCTTTCTTTGCGGTACTGGGGATTGAACTCAGGGGCGTTCTACCTCCGAGCTATACCCCCAGCCCTATTTTTTTATTCTTTATTTTGAAACCTAGTCTCACTAAGTTGCCAAGTGCCTCACTAGGTAGCTGAGGCTGGTCGTGAACTCGGATCCTCTGGTCTCAGCCTCCCAAATGCTGGGATTACAAGCATGTACCACCATGCCCGGCTGCCCTGTCCTCTTTCACTGGTTCTGCTATTGAGCTCCTTCTTGCTCAGGGCCTGTCCCACTGCAAGACTTCTCTGATCCTTCATCCTTCATGAAAATCATTTCTTCTTTTGAATTTCTGAAGATCATTTTTCCCCCTCCCACTGCTAAGCCAACAAAAAAGGTGTTGTATGACTTACATATAGTAAAATGTACAAATCGTAGGTGTTTAGTTTGATGGATTTAAAATAGAACAGTCACTGAAATAGAAATCTAGAACATTTCCTGAAGGCTCCTTTGTCACTATTTTAGCCTTGAACACCAGAGACCAGCTTTGCCTGTGTTTTGTCTTCATATAAATCAGCAGTTATCACCCAAAGGTGATTTTGACCCCCCCCCAGAAGACATTTGGTAATATCTGGAAATCTTCTTGGTTGTCACAAGAGCAGTGGGTGTGAGTGCTACCGGCACCTATTAGGTGGAAACTGGAGGTGCTGCTGAATATCCTACTGTGCCTGGGACAATGCTCCAGTTCAAAGAGTTTTCTGGCTCAAAATGTCAATAGAGCTGAGACTGAGAAACCCTGATATAAATAAAATCTTAAAGTATGTACTCTTTGAGATCTGACTTCTTTTACTCAACATTGTATCTGTGAGAGTAATCCACATTGCTGTGTCAATCAGTAGTTCTTATTTTTGTTGTGTAGTATTCTACTGTGTAACAAATAAAGATGTTTATTTACCCATTCTATTATTGATTGATACCACAAAGTTACTTTAAAATATACCTCAAAAGTCACTCTGAATATTTGTTTCATTGGTATATATTTGTTCCCAATTAGGTTGAAGGAAGTCAACATAGAAAGTAACAAGTTGAGGGGAAAGGGTCAGATGAGAAATGTGTGCACATTTGTCTTTATCAATTTGTACCTAACAAAAATGTATATATACAAAGCATGAATTATTACAATAAAATAAAAAAAAAAAAGTAACAAGTTGAGTGCAGGTGTCAGACCATCTCGATTCACCTCATGGCTTCATCTCAGCCTCACCATAGGGCCTCGGTGGCAAGTTACTTGACCTTAAAACTAGTCAGTAAGCCAATGTGGTGGTGCACACCTGACATCTTAGTACTTGGGAGGCTGAGGCAAGAAGATCTGGGAGGGTGAGACAAGAAGACTGCAGGTTTGAGGCCACTGCATGGTAATTTAGTGAGATCCTATTTTAAAATAAAAAATAAAACTTGGCTGGTATAGCTCAGATATAGAGTGCCCATGGGTTCAGTATTCAGCACCATAAAAAAATAAAAAGACTAGTCAGTAAAATGGTAAGAAGGAGATTAAATAAGCAAACACATTTAAAGTGTTTAGAATATTTCTGAACTCAATGAGTTAAAAAAAATGCTGAATTATGTGCCCACCTAGTTCATAGATCTTAGCTACTGATAAGAAGAAAAATATTCCATGTAATAAAGTTACTGGTGAAAACGGCAAAACAGAAAGAATTAATTGCTTGGATATTTGTCAAGGCTCCAAGAGGAATTGATGTTTATCAGAGGGTCTCAAATGAAAATATACCCATCCTAGATTGGGGCTATCTCTTTTTTAATTTTTTTAATTTATTTTTAAGTGGTGCATTGTTATCATACATCTTTGTTAGGTACAAGGTGATAAAGGCATACATGCACACATTTCTCATTTAACCCTTCCCCAATTCCGACCCCACTCCCTCCTCCTCCCTCTTTCTCAAGGTCAGTTTAGTGATTGACTTTGATGTGTTCATGAAAGTACATCATGTGCATTAGGGTGTCCCCTTCCCCCCATCATCTTCTGTTAAGTCAAATTTTTTGCTCACCTAAGGATTCTCCTTCTTCATCTGGCGTCCCTCTTATGTCCCATTTTCTCCCTAGCTTCCACATATTAGGGAGAGCGTATGATTTTTTTGCTTTTTGTGAATGACTAATCTCACTTAACATAATGTTTTCCAGTCACAACCATTTCCCTGCAAATAACATGATTTTGTTCTTCTTTATGGTTGAGTAAAATTCCATTGTGTCCATATCCCATAGTTTTGTAATCCATTCATCTGTTGATGGACATCTTGGCTGGTGTGTGTCAACTTCTCTGTCTATGTTTGGAAAATTCTCTGATATTACTTCTTTGAAAAGGTTGTTTATTCCATTAGTTTCAACTTCTAATCCCTCTTCTATGCCTATTATTCTTAGGTTAACTCTTTTAAAGTTGACCCAGATCTCATTGATGTCCAGTTCATACTGTCAAATTTTTTTTTCTAGATTATGTACAATGGATTCATTTTTGGAATGGTCATCTTCTAAGAGTGATATTCTATTTTCCATGTGATCTAATCTACTGTTTATAGCTTGTATTGATGCCTTCACTTATATTATTGCATCTTTCACATCCTTCACTTCCCTCAAGGCTTCTCTATGATTCCTGCTCAGGGTGTCAGATTCTTTGTTTATTTGTTCCTTTATTTCGTTCCAGCTCTCTCTGCATTCTTTCTGGAAGTTTTCTATCATTTCTACTATTAAAGTTCTGAATTATTCTTCTGGTAATCTCTGCCATTCAATGTTGTTGAGTTTTGTTATTGTGGGATTATGTTGACTCATTGTTTCTTTGCTATTTTTCCTTCCCATGGTTTCCCTGTTCTTAAATGTATATCTTTGCTGCTCTTGCAAGCTTTCTGTGAATTTATAGGTTTCTCATTTTTATTTTCTCTCTGTGAATGATATCTTGTATTGAGTTGCAATTACTCTGGGACTTCTTCTGCCTACTCTTTTGGTACCTTTGGTGGGTTTCAGGTGTTGACTTCTAGGGTCTAGCAAAAGCTAACAAAGCAACCAATCCACCAAACATAGATAAATCAAAGCAATGCAAAGCGAAAACAGAGTAAAAACAAAACAAAACAAAAAAAACCCCCAAACAAACAAACAAATAAAAAAACAACAGCAACAACAAGAAACAAAATAAAAAACCCTGCAAGGTTGTAAGAACAGACCTGATTTGGCCTCTGCATACTTTTTGGGTAGATCCCTGCTGCTGTGGGTGGCTGGCAAGATGGTGGCTGCCACTGCCGTGCATATGCTGGCTCCTTTGTTCTCCCTGGTCTGCTTTCTCTGTTCCGATCAGCTGTTTTGTTGCTTTGTTCACTTTTCTGCTGTTTTGCTTTTCTTTCTTCCGTTAAGAAGCTGCTTTTGCGGCAATTTTGATTCAAGCTCTGAAGTGTAGTTGATCACTGCTCTGGCTCTGGAGAAAGAGGTGAGCTGGGGTGGCCCCGTGCGGGCTTAAGCTGGTTGTACCATGCATTTCGGTCACTTTTGAAGATGCCACAATATGCCGCCTGGTTAGGATGTGGAGTTCTGGAGTCCCATATTCCACCTCTGGTCCCTGGGAATGCAGAAGGTCTTTAGATATTTTGGTGTTAGTAGGCCCCACACCAGGCGTCTTGCTCAATGGTGGCCACCCCTCTGTGGCATGGCACCGTTCAGAAGGGTTCCTTTGCTCTCCCTGGTCAGCTTTCTGGGTTCTGTTCAGCTGTACTTCAGTTTTTTGTTGCTTTTTTTTCTTCTGTCCAGAAGCTGCTTTTATGGCAGATTTGAATAGAGCTCATAACGCCTGATGAGAGGTGTTTCACTCTGAGGCCATCTTCTCAGAAGTTCTCTGATAACCAAAAGATTTATAGATAGATCATATAAATTATCAGAAATGTTTGGAAAGATACCGAAAAGTGGTATAGCTGGGTCATATTGTTGTTGATACCTAGTCATTTAAGGAACTCTGTACTAATCTCCATAAGCAGCTGTACTAATTTGCAATCCCAGTATAGAAGAATTTCTATTTCCCTACATCTTCACCAGCATTTATTATTGTTTGTAGTCTTCATGATTGCCATTCTACTGGAGTTAGATGGAATCTCAGTGTAGTTTTGATTTGCATTTCTCTGATTACCAATAATGTTGAACATTTTTACATGTATTTATTGACCATTTGTATTTCTTCTTTTGAGAAGTGGTTATTCAGTCCAATCAAGAAATGAGCAATTGAACTAAATAGACACTTTCAAAAGAAGAAATCACACAGTTCTTTGACAATGAACAACCACATAACAAGGGAGAAGAAAATCCTATAAAAAAGTGTATTCTAATAAAACCATATTTTACCGTGGAGAAAGCACAATTTCTTTTTTTTGGTACATGGAAAAAATTAGGAGAAGAGATATTGTTTCAAAAAAATTCCCATGTGAAATACCCCTCAAGAATCATTCATTCTCCAGTGTTACTGGATCAATGACAAAGGTAAATCTGGCAAAACCTGTGTCACTTGTTGTGGCTTTTGAGATGAGTTAGGGCAGAGTGGCAAGTTATTACCTCCTGACACATGGATTTGAAATACATTTTCCCCCAGACATGACAAAACTGTCAAGGACAGAAGTGAGTTCTGAGCAACCAAAGCTGAGTCCCCCATTGCTACAGAGACTGATGAGGAGAACTGCCAGCAAACACCACCAAGTTTTATTTTACAGAAGAAAGAACACAGCAACAATGAAGATATAGAAGGAAAATGAGACCAACATGCTTTCTCTTTAAAAAGTAAAAAAGCCTGGTTTCAGGTGGATAATAGTTAAAGATTTCAGTGTCAAATCCACACCATAACTTGCCCTGTAAGGTTGAAGGAAGAATAGCTAGCTATTTATGAATTTATTATTTTGTCATATATCTCCACTGAATGCTGTTACCAAAGGAGCTGAACTACTGCTAATATTACTACTGCTATAGTAATTAGCAATTACTATAGTAATTAGTAGTAATAATAGTACTAGAATTATTATTATTGTTATTAATACTAGTAGTATTGGAATTGGAATTGAACCCATGGGTGGTATTATTATTATTATTATTTGGTGCATTGTAATCATACATCTTTGTTAGGTATAAGCTAATAAAGGCACATATGCACACATTTCTCATTTAAACCCTTCCCCAATTCCTACCCCACTCCCTCGCCCTCCCTCCCTCTCAAGTTCAGTTTAGTGATTGACTTTGAAATATTTGTGAAAGTACATCATGTGCAATAGGGTGTCACCCTACCACTTCCCCAACCCTGTCACATTAAGTCAACTTCTTTGCTTATCTAGGGTTTCTCCTTTTTCAAATGTGGTCCCTCTTATGCCCCGTCTTCTCCCTAGCATCTGAATATTAGGGAAAACATATACTTTTTTACTCTTTGTGACTGATTAATCTCACTTAAAATAATGTTTTCCAGTGCATCCATTTCCCTGCAAATAACATGATTTTGTTCTTCTTTATGGCTGAGTAAAATTCCATTGTGTCCATATCCCAAAGTTTGGTAATCCATTAATCTGTCAATGGACATCTTGGCTGTTTCCATGGTTTGGCAATTGTGAATTGTGCAGCTATAAACATAGATACACATGCATCAGTCTGATAGTTTGGTTTACATTCTTTTGGGTAGATACCCAGAAGTGGTATTGCTGGATCATATGGTAGGTTCATTCCCATTTGTCTGAGGATCCTCCATACTATTTTCCAAAGTGGTTGCACTCATTTGCAATCCCACCAACAATGTATTAGGGTTCCCACTTCTCCACACCCTTGCCAGCATTTATTGTTGTTTGTGTTTTTTATGATTGACATCCTGATTGGAGTTAGTTGAACTCTCAAGGTAGTTTTGAATTGCATATCTCTGATTGCTAATGATGTAGAACATTTCCTGATACATTTTTGGCCATTTGTGTTTCTTCTTTTGTGAGGTGTCTATTTAGATCCTTTGCCCATTTTTTGATTGGGTTATTTGTTTTCTTAGCTGTGAGTTTCTTGAGTTCTCTGTATATCCTAGATATTAGATCTCTACCAGAAGAGTAGCTGGCAAAAATTTCCTCCTACTATGTGGGCTCTCTGTTGAGGTTCTTGATAGTTTCCTTTGCTTCACAGAAGCTCTTCAGTTTAATGCAATCCCATGGATTGATCTTCGTTTGAGTTGTCTGTGCTTTTGGGGTCTTGTTGAGAAAGTTTTTACCTGTGCCTATGTGTTGTAGTGTTGGGCCTATGCCCTCTTCAAGTAGCTGCAAGGTCTCTGTCCTGACTTCCAGGTCTTTGATCCACCTTGAGTTGACTCTTGTGCAGGGTGAGAAAGTGGGGTTTATTTCTATTTTCCTGCATATGGTTAACCAGTTTTGCCAACACCATTTGCTAAAGAGGTTATCTTTTCTCCAGTGTATATTTTGGCTCCTTTGTCAAAAATCATTTGACGGTAAACATGTGGGTCTGTTTCTGAATCTTCTATTCTGCTCCATTGGTCTATGTGTCTGTTTTTGTGAGAGTACCATGCTGTGTTTATTACTGTGGCTTTGTAGTAGAGTTTGAAGTCAGGTATTGTGATACTTCCTACATGGTTCTTGTTGCTAAGAACTACTGTGGCTTTTTCTATGTCTGTGAGGAGTGACCTTGGTAATTTCATGAGTATTGCATTGAATCTGTATATCACTTTTGGGAGGATGGCCATTTGCTGATATTTATTCTGCCTATCCAAGAGCATGGAAGATCTTTTCATCTTCTAAGGTCTTCATCGATTTCTTTTTTCAAGTTTTTGTAGTTTTCCTTATAGAGGTCTTTTACCTCTTTGGTTAGGTTTATCTCTAAGTATTTTATTTTTGGGGGTGCTATTGCTATTGTGATTGGAATTGTTTTTTTAGATGTCTTTTTCAGAGATTTTATGGTTGGCATACAGGAAAGCTTCTGATTTTTTAAGATTGATTTTGTATACAGACACTTTGCTGAATTTATTAATCAATTCTATTAGTTTTTTGGTTGAGTTTGTTGAGTCTTCTAAGTATAGTATCATGTCATCTGCAAAAAGGGATAGTTTTAGTTCTTCTTTCCCTATTTTTACCCCTTTGATTTCCTTGTCTTGCCTTATTGCTCTGGCTAGAGTCTCAAGTACTATGTTGAACAGAAGAGGTGATAATGGACATCCTTGTCTTGTTCCTGTTTTTAGTGGGAACTCTTGCAGTTTCTCTCCAATTAATATGATGATGGCTGTTGACCTATTGTTATTGCCTTTATGATGTTGAGGAATGTTCCTTCTATTCCAATTCTCTGCAGTGCTTTTAGCATGAATGGGTGTTGGATCTTGTCAAATGCTTTTTCAGCATCAATTGAGATGATCATGTGATTTTTGTCTTTGATTCTGTTTATGTGGTGAATTACATAGATTGTTTGTTTGTTTGTTTGTTTGTTTTTATGTTGAACCATCCTTGCATCCCTGGGATGAACCAGACTTGGTCATGGTGTATAATTTTCTTGATGTGGTTTTGAATGCGCATTGCTAGTATTTCTTTTAGAAGTTTTGCATCTAAGTTCATCAATGATATAGGCCTATAGTTTTCTTTTCTTGAGCTGTTTTTACTTGGCTTTGGAATTAATGTGATGTTGGCTTCATAGAATGTGTTTGAGAGGCTCCCATTTCTTTCTATTTCATGGAATAGTTTGAGGTGTATTGGGATTAGCTCTTCTATAAATGTTTTATAAAATTCACTTGGAAAACCATCTGGCCCTGTGCTTTTGTTTGATGGTAAACTCTTTGTTGCTGTTTCTATCTCTTTCTGTGTTATTGGTCAGTTTAAGTTTTCTATGTCTTCTTGACTCCATTTAGGAATATGTGTCTAGAAATCTCTGTTTCTTCTCGATTTTCCATTATGTTGGAGTATAGTTTTTCAAAGTAATTTCTGACAATCATCTGTATTTCCACACTGTCGGTGGTAATATCCCCTTTTTCATCTCTTATTTTGGCAAGTTCGGTTGGTTAATTCTCTCTTTCTTTTGGTCAGGTTGGCCAATGGTTTATCTATCTTGTTTATTTTTTTCAAGAAATGAACTTTTGGTTTTGTTGATTTTCTGTATTTTTTTATTCTCTACTTCATTAATTTCTTCTCTGATTTTCATAATTTCATGTCTTCTACTAGCTTTGGGGTTAGACTGTTCTTGTTTTTCGAGTGATTTGAACTGTGTCATTAGATTATTTATTTGGTGATTTTCTGTTCTCCTTATGTGAGCACTCAGTGCTATAAATTTTCCTCTTAGTACTGCCTTCAAAATGTCCCAGAAGTTTTGATATGTTGTGTCTCTGTTTTCATTGGTTTCTAGGAATTTTTTAATTTCTCCCCTTACTTCTTCTATGACCCATTCCTCATTCAGCAGTGTGGTGTTCAGTCTCCATGTGTTTACATGGTTTCTCTGGGCCTTCTTAGAGTTGATTTCTAGTTTCACTCCACTGTGGTCTGAAAAGATGCAGGGAATTATGTTACATTTTTTTAATTTGCCAGTGGTCACTTTGTGGCCCAGAATGTGGTCTATTTTGGAGAAGGTTCCATGTGCAGCTGAGAAAAATGTGAATTCAGCTGTAGTTGGGTGAAAGAGTCTATATGTGTCTAATAAGTCCATCTGGCTTATGGGATTCTTTAGGTCTGAGTGAGGCATCTCTACTGACCTTTGGTTTAGATCAGTCTAGTGATGTGAGAGAAGTATTGAAATCTCCCAATATTAGTGTATTGGGATCTATGTCTGACTTATATCTTGCAGAGTTTATTTTATGAAAGTGGCTACACCTATGTTTGGGGCATAGATGTTGATAATTGTTATTTCCTTTTGCTGGATTGTTCCTTTTACTAGTAAAAATGACCTGCTTTGTCTCTTCTGATAAGCTTAGGCTTGAAGTCTAATTTATGTGGTATCATTGTTGCTACTCCTGCTTATCTTTGAGTTCCATTTGCATGGATTACCTTACTCCAGACCTTCACCTTTAGTTTGTGGGAATCTTTGCTTGTAAGGTGTGTTTCTTGTAGGCAGCATATAGATGGATTCTGAGTTTTAATCCATTTTGCCACCTTGTGCCTTTAATTGGGGAGTTGAGACCATTTATATTCAGTGTGATTATTGAGAGATGATTTTTAATTCCTAACATTCTGAGTTTTGACTTTTGTTTTTAGTGGTGTTTATTCTTCTTTGCTTAATTGTTTGCTTCCTGGAAATTATTGTTTCTCTGCTTTTGACATGTACTTGTTCGTTCTTCTTTGTCTTTAATCTCTTTGAGTATTTTCTCTAGTGGTGGCTTGGAAGAAATAAATTCTTTCAGTTTCTGTTTGTCATGGAAGGTCTTTATATCACTGTCATTTTGAGAGAGAATTTTGCTGGATAGGAGAATCTTGGCTGTACATTATTTTCTTTCAGAGTTTGGAATATGTTACTCCAGCCCCTCCTGGCTTTCATGACTTGACTTGGGAGGTCTGGAGTGATTCTGATTGGTTTGCCTCTAAATGTCACTTGGCTTTTTACTTTTGTTGCCTTTAGAATTCTCTCCTTAGCCTCTACATTAGTCAACTTGATCATTATGTGGCCTGGTGAACCTCTCTTTTGGTCTTGTCTTGAGGGAGTCTATATGTTTCCTGTGTGGCAACTTCTCCTTCTATGTTTGGAAAACATATTACTTATTTGAAAAGGTTGTTTATTCCATAAGTTTCAACTTCTAATCCCTCTTCTATGCCATTATTCTTAGGTTAGTTCTTTTAAAATTGGCCCAGATCTCTTCGATGTCCAATTCATACTGTCAAA
>PVLC010043936.1:0-12355 GCA_004027655.1 Graphiurus murinus
TGTGTGTGTATGTGTGTGTGTATATGTGTGTGTGTATGTGTGTGTGTATATGTGTGTATGTGTGTGTGTATATGTGTGTGTATATGTGTGTGTATATGTGTGTGTATATGTGTATATGTGTGTGTGTATGTGTGTGTGTGTGTGTGTGTGTGTGTGTGAAAGAGACACTGGGATGGAACTCAAGGGCTTCTACATCTGAGCACAACCCCAGCTCTATTTTATTTTTTATTTTGAAACAGGGTCTCACTAAGTTGCTGAGGCTAGCCTCAAATCTGCAATCTTCCTGTCTCAGCCTCCCAAGTACTGGAATTACAGGTGTGTGTCACCATGTCTGACAATACACCTTATTTTTTTTTGGGGGGGGTGGTACTGGGGATTGAACCCAGGGGCATTCTATCTCTGGGCTACGCTCCCAGTCCTATTTTTTTAATCTTTATTTTGAAACAGGGTCTCCTAAGTTGCTGAGGCTGGCCGTGAACCCAGATCTTCCCATCTCAGCCTCCCAAGTACTGGGATTACAAGCATGCACCACCACGCCCGGCTTCTACACCTTATATTTAAAAGAAAAATATAGCCAGGCATAATGGTGCATGGTTGCAATCCCAGTACTTGGGAGGCTGAGACCGGAGGATCACAGGTTCAGAGCCAGCCTTGGCAACTTAGCAAGGCTCTCAGCAACCTAATGAGACCCTGTTTCCAAATAAGAAATAAAATTGGGCTGGGGGTGTAGCTTGGAGGTAGAATGCCTCTGGGTTCAGTCCCCAGTACCAAAATAAATAAATAAATAAAACACATATAGCACAGGTACAGTGGCAGGTATAAAATCCACTTCAGAGGTTTGGGAAGGTACCCACAGGCAGGCCAAGGCTGCGTGACTCAGAGAGAAGAGAGCAACCACACCAATGGGCCAAGACCTCTGAAAGTATGAAGCCACCACAACAGCTCCAACATTACTATGAGAGAGAAAAAAAACTCCCACCTTACTTAATCCAAGAATGCACGCAGCCAAACCTATACCTAAATAATATGGTATTAATAACTGCAGCACCTGGATCTGGTGGCGCACCCTTGTAATCCCAGTACTTGGGAGGCTGAGACAGGAGGATCGAAGGTTCCTGGTCAACCTTAGCAACTTAGTGAGACCGTGTTTCAAAATAAAAAATAATATAGGGCTGGGGGTGCAGTACAGAGGTAGAACGACTCTGGGTTCAATCACTAGCACCACACACAAAAAAGAAATTGCAGCAATTCGTGTGTGTGTGTGTGTGTGTGTGTGTGTGTGTGTGGTATGTATGTGTGTTACTAGGGGTGGAACCCAGGGGCATTGTACTTCCAAGATACATCCCCAGCCCTATTTTATTCTTTTTTATTTTGAAACAGGATCTCACTAAGTTGCAGAGGGTCTCACTAAACTGTTGAGGCTGGCTACAAACCTGCTATCCTCCAGTCTCAGTCTCCCAAGTATTGGGATTACAAGCTTGCACCACCACACCCAGCTAGCAATCACCTTTATTTAGCACCTACTGTCTTCCAGGCATTCGGTCCATATGCATCACCCTGTCCTAGTTGATACTTATAAAGAATCGAATAGGAAACCAGGTGAAGTGGCACCTATAATCCCAGTACTTGGGAGGCTGAAACAGGAGGATCACAGGTTTCAAGCCAGCCTCGGTAATTTAGTGAGGCCCTCGGCAACTTAGTGAGACCCTGTTTCTTTTCTTTCTTTCTTTTTTTTTTTCTTTGTGGTATTGGGGATGGAACCTAGGGGCATTCTACCTCTGAGGTACATCCCAGTCGTATTTTTTATTCTCTATTTTGAAACAGGGTCTCACTAAATTGCAGAGAGCCTCACTAAGTAGCTGAGGCTGGCTGTGAAGTTGAGATCCTCCTATCTCAGCCTCCCAAGTACTGGGATTACAAGTGTGTGCCACCATTCCTGGCTAGAGACCCTATTTCAAAATAAAACAGGGCTAAGGGTGTAGCTCAGAGGTAGAATGTCCCTGGGTTCAATCCCCAGTGTCTGTCCATCTGTCTGTCTGTCTGTCTGTCTGTCTGTCTGTCTCTCTCTCTCTCTCTCTCTCTCTCTCTCTCTCTCACACACACACACACACACACACACACACACACACACACACAGAATCCAACAGGGGAGGCACTCTCATAATATCCATGCCACAGGTTAAAAAAAAAAGAAAACCAGCCCCTTGGCAGGTGAATACTTTCCCAAGGTTATCCATTGGGCTTGTAGACAAGAGTGGATTTGAGCATAGGCAGGAGGCTTCAAAGCCCTTATTGTTACCCTGACACCATTCCACCCTCAGTCTGGGTCAGGAGGGCAGCATTTTATCACAGTGTGAAGGAAGCATTTGTTTAAACACTTGTCTCCCTGAGCAAAACATGCATTCTAGGCCCAAAGTCTGTACTTACTTATCTCTGAATCCTAGAAGCTACTGGGCTAATAGGTCAGCAGTCTAATTTGTGAAGAGAACTGAAAAGCATTCTCACATTCCATGAATGAAGTGGAAGGAGTCCCAGACAGACGCTCCTTCTTGCTCTTCAGCACCCCGTGCCCCCAGGCACCTGCTTTGTGAAACAGCTGTTCTCCGACAAGCGAGGGCAAGTGCATGTGTTTCATGAAGTCAGGAAAATGACATGGGGTATCTCTACAGGGGGAGGCCTAACCAAGGGACCAGAGAATAATCCAGGTGGAAATACAGGGCAAGGATGATCAGAGGTGGAAAACTCCAAAGAGAATGACTTGATGAGAATCTCTGGATGCGGCAATCAGGGAGCCTGTCATCACTTCTGCCAAAGGGATGGTCTTTTTTTTCTTTTTGTGGTACTGAGGATTGAACCCAGGTGCATTCTACCTCCAAGCTATACCCCCAGCCTTTTTTTGCTTTGCTTTGAAACGAGGTCTAGCTAGGTTGCTGAGAATCTTGCTACTTTGCTGAGGCTGGCCTTAAATCTGCAATCCTCCTGTTCCAGCTTTCCAAGTACTAGCATTACAGATGTGCACCAACACACAGGTTTAAAGACTAAATTGATGGAAAAGGTGATCTGAAAATAATCACCCCAAGGAAAGTCTACACTTGAATCATTCCTTGTTCATTCTTGGTATTAGCACATAGCTTCACTTTTAACCTACGTTTGATAGATTAAAACAAACAAGTATTACTTTATCATCTTTGCTTTCCAATATGTGCTCGTTCATTCTTTTTTCATTCTAAGAATTAGTGTACTGTTTTAGCCAGGTATGGTGGTGCACGCTTGTAATCCCAGTACTTGGGAGGTTGAGACAAGAGGATCACAGGTTCAAAAACAGTCTCAGCAAGAGTGAGACTCTCATCAATCTAGTGAGACCCTGTTTCAAAATAAAAATAAAATAGGGCTGGGGGTGTAGCTCAGAGGCAGAATGCCCCTAGGTTCAGTCCCTAATACCACACACACACACACACACACACACAAGAATTAGTGTACTGTTTTTTTGTTTTTTGTTTTTTTTAGGTACTGGGGATTGAATTCAGGGGCATTCTACCTCCGAGCTACACCCCCAGCCCTATTTTTAATTCTTTATTTTGAAACAGGGTCTCACTAAATTGCGGAGAGCCTCAATAAGTAGCTGAGGCTGGCTGCGAACCTGTATCCTCCTGTCTCAGCCTCCTAAATACTGGGGATTAGAAGTGTCCGCCACCACACCCAGCTAGTGTATGCTTTGTTTTTTTGTGGTACCAGAGATTGAACGCAGGGGCATTCTGCCTCTGAGCTACACCCCCAGTCCTATTTTTTATTCTTTATTTTGAAACAGAGTCTCACTAAGTTGCAGAGGGCCTCACTAAGTAGCTTCAGCTGGCCACAAACCCTCCTGCCTCAGCCTCCCAAGTACTGGGATTATAAATGTGCACAATCATGCCTGGCTTTAGTGTAGTTTTGACTGTACACTGAATGTATAAAACCTGAGTTTTCTGATAATGATAAGATAAAATAATATTTTCATAATTGTTTCATTTAGAAAAAAATCAAACTTTTCCATTTCAAACAAGGAGATATTGGTTTCCCTTTTTAAGGATCTTTTTCTCTGATAAATGTCTACCAAGTTGAAAATGATATAAGGAGAGCCAGCACCATTTCCCTGCCCGCATCAATGCCCAGAACCACTCTGCCAGGCTGGACCCTAGCCTGGAGCCTCAGTCTCCCCTCCCCTTTTTTTTTTTTTTGTGTGTGTGTGTGTGTGTGTGTGTGTGTGTGTGTGTGCACGCAGTACTGGGGATTGAACCCAAGGGCATTCTACCTCTGAGCTACACCCTCAACCCGTTTTATTTTGAAACAGTCTCACTGAGTTCCAGAGGCTGATCAGGAACCTGTGAGCCTCCTGTCTCAGCCTCCCAAGTACTGGATTACAAGTGTGTGTCACCACACCCAGCTTCAGTTTCCCCTTTGAAGTGTCTCACTGGTCTCAGCAGTCAGACCTCTGGGCTCCCTCCCCACCCATGGGTGCCAGGAGAGGGAGGAGGGAGGGCACATACTTGTAGACAGTGCTGTCCTTCTTGGGGCTGTGCTGGGGCAGGAGGCTGTGGGAGTACTGATGCACACCCAGGTCGTACAGCGAGGGGAAGTCCTTTCCGCAGAGGTGGCAGCGGTAGCTCAGCTCCTCTTGGTGGCTCTTGATGTGCTCCAGGAACGTGTCAAGCTTGGGGAAGGTCTGGGCGCAGCTTTTGACCACACATTTGTACACCTTGGGGGAGATGCTGGGCAGTGTGAGGAGACAGGAGAGCCACCTCTGCTCCCCCATCCTGTGGCACTAGGCTTGAACACCGCTGGTAGACAACCTGACCACGGTTCCCTGCTCTCTACTGCTGGAACCCTGGATTTATTCTGATTAGAAGGGTCTCTTCTCTCAGCCAGTCACCCTTCCCTCAGGCTCTGTGTAGCCTGGGTGTATGTGGAAAAATTATCCAAGACCTGGAAACACAGTATAAGGATGATAGTGTGTCCTTTCAAGGTCACTTTGAAGTAGCAGCTTTCTTTTCTTTTGGTACTGGGGATTGAACCCAGGGGCATTCTACCTCCGAGCTATACCCCCAGTCCTATTTTTTATTCTTTATTTTGAAACAGGGTCTCACTAAGTTGCAGAGGGCCTCACTAGGTAGCTGAGGCTGGCCACGAACCCAGATCCTCCTGTCTCAGCTTCCCAAGTACTGGGTTCACAAGTATACGCCACTATAAGTAGCAGCTTTCAAACTTGAACACACATGAGAATCAGATTGCTAGATTGCTGGGGACTACAGTAGGCTATCCTTTTGTTTTGTACTGAGGATTGAACCCAGAGCTATTATAGCTACACCCTCAACTCCTTTTAAAAATTTTTTATTTTGAAGCCGGGCGTGGTGGCACACGCTTGTAATCCCAGCATTCGGGAGGCTGAGACCGGAGGATCCGGGTTCGCGGCCAGCCTCAGCTACCTAGTGAGACACTCTGCAACTTAGTGAGACTCGGTTTCAAAATAAAGAATAAAAAATAGGGTTTGGGGGTATAGCTCGGAGGTAGAATGCCCCTGAGTTCAATCCCCAGTACCGCAAAAAAAAAAAAAAAAAAAAAAAAATTTTATTTTGAAACAGGATCTTGCTAAGTTGCTGAGGCTGTCCTCGAACTTGGGATCCTTCTGTCTCAGCCTCCTAACTACTGGGATTATGGGTGTCCCAGCCACCAGGCCCAGCTCACTGTAGGCTATCTTATTGAACAGACCTGGGTGGCCTGAATATGTGTACTCCTAAGAAGGAATAATGAGGTGATGCTGACGCCCTGCCCCAGGGCCTCTCTCAGAACCGCTACCCTTTACAAGCCTGCCTAGGGCCTCTCGCTCTTTGGGCGATTGGCTAGTTTTCACTAATTACTATTGACTTAGGACCCAGACTCATAACTTAAATGTCAATTTGTAAAAACTACTCTAATATAGTGATTTCTGTCAGGTAGAAAAGAACCCCAAAGGTCATAGGTGCCTTCGCCCTGGACATTATCAGGTTAGTATGTAACTTAGCAACCTGGCTTTGGTATTCCTCTTTTTCACGGATAATGACATCTAGGCCTAGATAGCAATGTCTCATGTCCTCGTTTTTTGGTTTTGTTTTTGTAGTACTGGGGAGTGAACCCAGGGGCATTCTACCTCTGAGCTATACCCTCGGTTCTGGTTTTTTTTTTTTTTAAACTCTTTGTTTTGAAACAGGGTCTAAGTTGCAGAGGGCCTCACTAAGTAGCTGAGGCTGGCCACGAACCTGTGATCCTCCTGTCTCAGTTTCCCAAGTACTGGCATTACCAGTGTGTGCTACCACACCTGGCTTTATGTCCTCATTTGAACTAACTGGCCTTCTTATCCTTCCAGTTCCCCTGGTGCTGAGTTGAGCAACTGTCACCTGGATCTGCCCTATTGGAGGCCTCTTGATACAAGAGATGGCAAACTTCTCAACTGTTTCAGCCAGTTGGAGTCAAAGGTGCTGTAATTTGCCCCTACAGTAAACTAACTTAACTCCACAGACCTGCTAGGAATCAATCCTAAAGAAAAAGAGCTGTGAGCTGGGCATGGTGACATATGCTTGTAATCCCAGTACTTGGGAAGCAGAAACAGGAGGACCACGGGTTCAAACCCAGCCTCAGCAACTTAGCCAAACCCTCAGCAACTTAATGAGACTTTGTTTCCAAATAAAAAATAAAAGAGGACTAGGGGTATAGCTCAGAGGTAGAACACCTCTGAGTTCAATCCTCAGCACCATAAAAAAATTAAAATAAATAATTAAATCAATGTGAATGTATTAACATATTACTTAAATAATAATAATGATAAACTGAGAAAGGAGGATCAGTTTCAAGGCCAACCTCAGAAACTTAGTGAGACCCTCAGCAACTTATTAAGACCCTGTTTCAAAATAAAAAATAAGCCGGGCGTGGTGGCGCACGCTTGTAATCCCAGCATTCGGGAGGCTGAGACTGGAGGATCCGGGTTCGTGGTCAGCCTCAGCTACCTAGTGAGGCACTCCGAAACTCAGTGAGACTCGGTTTCAAAATAAAGAATAAAAAATAGGGCTGAGGGTATAGCTCGGAGGTAGAGCGCCCCTGAGTTCAATCCCCAGTACCGCAAAAAAAAAAAATAATAATAATAAAAATAAAAAATAAAAAATAAAAGCTAGGCATGGTAGCGCATGCCTGTAATCCCAGTACTTGAGAAGATAAAACAGGAGGATTCCAGGTTTGAGGCCGGCCTTAGCAACTTAGTGAGACTCTCAGTAACCTAGCGAGACCCCGTTTCAAAAAGAAAAAAATAAGCCAGGCCTGATGATGCACGCCTGTAATCCCAGTACTGGGGAGGCTGAGACAGGAGGATTGAAGGTTCAAAGCCAGCCCCCCAGAAATTTAGTGAGGCCCTTACAACTTAGCAAGACCCTGTTTCCAAATAAAAATAAAATCAGGCTGAGGGTATAGCTTGGAGGTAGAATGCCTCTGGGTTCAATCCTTAGCACCACAAAAAAGAAAAAACCAAAAAATTTAAAAGTGGGCTGGGGCTGGGCATGATGGCACACACTATAATCCTAGTATTTGGGAGGCTGAGATAGGAGGATCACAGGTTCACGTCCAGCCTCAGCAACTTAGTGAGACCCTGTTTCAAAATAAAGAATAAAAAATAGAACTAGGGGTGTAGTTCAGAGGTAGAATGCTTCTGGGTTCAATTCCCAGCTCCGCAAAAAGAAAAAAAAAAGAATTAAAAATAGGGCTGGGGGTATAGATCAGAGGTAGAATGCCCCTGAGTTCAATCCCCAGCACCAAAAATAAATAAATAAATAAACAAACAAATAAATAAGTGGGCTGGGGCTGTATCTGGGTTCAAACTCCAGTACCACAAAAAAAAGAAAGAAAAGGAGCTGTGGAAAAGACTTGATTGGCTGGCTCATGTCCCTTTCTAGCGAGCTCTCGGGAGCCCTGCCCCTGCCCAGGTTCACCACGCTGGCCGCCCGCCACCTGCTGCCATCCACTACCACCTACCTGTTCATGCTTGTGCTGGATCATGTGAGACTTGAGCTGGAAGTAGGTGCTGAACTTGTTGGGGCAGAACTGGCACAGGTAGGAGCTGTCGATGAGGGCCACCTGCCTGGGCTCCAGCTTGTCCCCCTCGTCCTCACCTGCCGTGGGCAAGGCCGGTGGCTGCGGCGTGCCAGATAGGGTCTGGCCCAGCCCTACGGAGAGTCAGGGAAGGGTCAGCGCCAGGAGCCAGGCCACTCAGGAGGGAGGCACAGAACACCTACTGTGCGTTTTTGTGTTTCCCCGTCATCACCTGCTGTGTACACGTGTAGGACACTGTACTCACGGGGCTACACTCATTCCGTGGTGTGTATCTATACAGCCAGTCTAGAGGTCAAAGTGTCGAAATTCTAACATTTGGATTGAGAAATAGCTAGTATCTCAGGCATCCCTCCCCGGCTTGCACCTCGAAAACCACAGACTTCTTGGTTGTTTAAAACTCCAAGTTGGGCTGGGCATGGTGGCACACACCTGTAATCCTAGTACTTGGGCTTACAAGTACTATCCTATTACTTGGGCGCCCAGCCACCAGGAAGGCCCAGGGAAAACAGCCAGATGCTGCAGGCTGCCATGCCTACACAGGGACACAACTTGGGTTATTGAGGGTCTCACAGGAGGACTGCAAGTTCAAAGCCAGCTTCAGCAACTTAGTGAAGCTCTCAACAATTTAATGAGACTCTGTTTCCAATTAAAAAATAAAATAGGGCTTGGGATATAGCTCAGAAGTGGACTGTTCCTAAGCTCAGTCCCCAACACCAAGGAAGGATGGAAGGATGGAAGGATGGAAGGAAGGAAGGAAGGAAGGAAGGGAGGGAGGGAGGGAGGGAGGGAAGGCAGGCAGGCAGGCAGGCGGACTCCAAGCCTGATGTAGTGCAACACACCTATGATTCCAGTACCTGGGAGGCTGAGACAGGAGGTTCATAGGTTTGAGGACAGCCTCAGCAACTTAGCAAGACCCTGTTTCAAAACAAAAACTAAAAAGGGCTGAGAGGTAGAAGGTCTCTGCATTGAGCTGACTATGATGGTACAAGCTTGTAATCCCAGTACTTGGGAGGCTAAGACAGGAAGATCCCAGGTCGTGGTCAGCCTCAGCTACTTAGGCCCTCTGCAACTTAGTGAGATCCTGTTTCAAAATAAAGAATAAGAGCCAGGCGTAATGGCTCATGCTTGTAATACCAGTACTTGGGAGGCTGAGACTGGAGGATCCGGGTTTGCAGCCAACCTCAGCTACTTGATGAGGTTCTCCTCGACTTAGTGAGACCGTTTCAAAATAAAGAATAAGCGGGCGTAGTGGCGCACGCCTGTAATCCCAGCATTTGGGAGGCTGAGACCGGAGGATCCGGGTTTGCGGCCAGCCTCAGCTACTTAGTGAGGCCCTCTGCAACTTAGTGAGACCCTGTTTCAAAATAAAGAATAAAAATAGGGCTGAGGGTATAGCTCAGAGGTAGAATGCCCCTAGGTTCAATCCCAAGTACCATTAAAAAAAAAAAAAAAAAAAAAAAAAAAAAAAAAAAAAAAAAAAAAGAATAAAAAATAGGTCCGGGGTATAGCTCGGAGATACAATGTTCCATCCCCAGTACTTAAAAAACAAAAAAAAAGAAGGCCTCTGTGTTTAACCTCCAGTACCACACACATTAAAAAAAAAAAAAAAAAAATGGATTCTGAGGTAAGATCCAGACTTAACAAAAAAAAGATAAGTAACTAATTAGGGATATCTGCCATGGGTACAATATTAAAGCAATGCCACACATACTTTGTATTTGGCATCCTTCCTTATATCCTATGCCCCATTTTATAGATAAAGTAGTCTGAAGCCCCGAGAGGTCAAGGAGATTGGTCACAAAGCTAGCAATGAAACCTTCCACCCACCTGTGTGGTCCTCGTGCTCTTGCCTGCTGGGGTTCAAGGCCATAACTTGTACAGTCACAGAGCTGTGAGAAACAGTGCTACCACTGCGCCCTGGAGGCCACACCTTGTGGGTCTGCATGTGTTTCTTGACATTTGACTTCTGGGCAAAAGCACGGCCACACGCAATGCACTGGAAAGGCTTCTCGCCAGTATGACTGTGGGAAACAAGGCTTGTCAGCATGTTTGTGGGACTCAGCTCCCCCCCTCCCCCCAGGAGCGCCCAGCCACCAGGAAGGCCCAGGGAAAACAGCCAGATGCTGCAGGCTGCCGTTCCTATACAGGGACACATCCTCTCACCAAAGCAGGAAGACCAGAGGTGAAAAGATCCTGGGCTTTTATTTTTTATTTATTTATTTTTGGTGCTGGGGATTGAGCTCAGGGGCATTCTACCTCCAAGCTAATTCTACCCCCAGCCCTAATTTTTCTTCTTTATTTTGAAACAGGGCCTCACTAAATTGCGGAGGGCCTCACTAGGTAGCTGAGGCTGGCTTCGAACCCAGATCCTCCAGTCTCAGCCTCCAAAGTACTGGGATTACAAGCATGCACCACCATGCCCAGCCCTATTTTTTTTTTTTTTTTTTGGAAACATGGTCTTACTAAGTTACTGAGAGCCTCACTAAGTTGCTCAGGCTGGCCTCGAGCAAGCAATCCTCCTGTGTCAGCCTCCCAAGCACTGGGATTACAGGTGTGCACCACCAACCCGGCTTCCCTGGACTTTTGATCACAGTGCTGAACTGCTGAATCAACCATTACTGCAACTGACCCTGGAACTGACCCTCCCTATGGCCTTCTCAAACTGTTTCTGTCCATTAACATGGGACTTGTGTTACTTGAAGGAGAAAACATACTACTTGCCATAGCTCAGCTCTTCTGTCACTATTTAACATTTTTCTTCCACTTAACTATCTTATTTATTTATTTATTTATTTATTTATTTATTTATTTATTTATTTATTTATTTATTTATTTATTTTCCGGTACTAGGGATTGAACTCAGGGGCATTCTACCTCCAAGCTATACCCCCAGCCCTATTTTTTACTTTATTTTGAAACCGGGTCTCACTAAGTTGAGGAATGCCTCACTAGGTAGCTGAGGCTAGCCTTGAACCCGGATCCTCCGGTCTCAGCCTCCTGAATGCTGGGATTATAAGCGTGCGCCACCACGCCCGGCTTAACTATCTTTTTTAAACTTAAAACAATTTTGAAATGGAGTTTCTTATTGTTACTGGATATGGAAAACCACTTATCATAAATGCCAAGTGACCAAAAATACAATAATTCTAAAACAATGTGATTGCTGAGCGTAGTGGCGTATACTTGTAATCCCAATATTTGGAAAGCTGAGACAGGAGGATTGCAGGTTCAATGCCAGCTTCAGCAACTTAGTAAGGTCCTCCACAACTCAGTGAGACACTGTTCTGAAATAAAAAATAAAATAAAATACGGCTGGGAGTGTAGCTCAGAGGTAGAATGCTCCTGGGTTCAATCCCCAGTACCACAAAAAAAAAAAAAAAAAAAAAAAGAAAGAAAGAAAGAAAAAGAAAACAATGTGATTAATATCCAGAGCTACACTGTTCAATGAGTTAGATACCAGCCATATGAGACTATTTAAATTTAAATTCAGCCAGACATGGTGACCCAAGCTTGTGATCCCAGTACTTGGGAAGATGAAACAGGAGGATTGCAGGTTCACAGCCAGCCTCAGCTACTTAGTGAGGCCTTCTGCAACTTAACAAGACCCTATTTAAAAATAAAAGCCAGGTATGGTGGCACACACCTGTAATCCCAGTACTTGGGAGGTTGATACCGGAGGATCCGAGTTCACAGACAGCCTCAGCTACTTAGTGAGGCTCTCCACAACTTAGTGAGACCCTGTTTCAAAATAAAGAATAAAAAATAGGACTGGGAGGCTGAGACAGGAGGATCCAGGTTTGCGGTCAGCCTCAGCTACTTAGGCCCTCTGCAACTTAGTGAGACCCTGTTTCAAAATAAAGAATAAAAAATAGGGCTGGGGGTGTAGCTCGGAGCTAGAATGCCCCTGGGTTCAATCCCCAGTACTGCAATAAATAAATAAATAAATAAAACAGGACTGGGAGTGTAGCTCAGAGGTAGAATGTCCCTAGGTTCCATCCCCAGTACTGCAAAATTAATTAATTAATTAATTAAAAAATAAGCCGGGCCTGGTGGCGCACGCTTGTAATCCCAGCATTCGGGAGGCTGAGACCAGAGGATCCGGGTTCGCGGCCAGCCTCAGCTACCTAGTGAGGCACTCCGCAACTTAGTGAGACTCGGTTTCAAAATAAAGAATAAAAAAATAGGGCTGGGGGTGTAGCTCGGAGGTAGAATGCCCCTGAGTTCAATCCCCAGTACCGCAAAAAAA
>PVLC010043937.1:0-12275 GCA_004027655.1 Graphiurus murinus
CTGGGGATTGAACTCAGGGGCATTCTACCTCCGAGCTATACCCCCAGCCCTATTTTTTATTCTTTATTTTGAAACCGAGTCTCACTAAGTTGCGGAGTGCCTCACTAGGTAGCTGAGGCTGGCCTCGAACCCGGATCCTCCGGTCTCAGCCTCCCGAATGCTGGGATTACAAGCGTGCGCCACCACGCCCGGCTCTCCACTACTATGTAAATGTAACCTATGTTTATAATCCCAGGAGAAGGCTGAGACAGGAGTATATGAGTTTGATGCTACCCTGGACAATTTAGCAAGATCCTTTCTCAAAATAAAAAGGGCTGGGAAGTAGCTCAGAGGTAATGCAAGCACTCCTGGGTTCAATCCCCAGTATAGCAATAAATAAATAATAAATACATGGCTTGTGGGGCTCTTTTGGCGGCACTTTTTTGGTGGAATGTGGTTTGCTTCTTCTTAGCTGCTTGGCCAGCGCTCAGAGAATCCTCGCACTTCCTAGATGGAACTGTTGAAGAGCTACAAATCCCACAGGACTCTGATAATAGGCAATTACCCTCCTCCACACTCAGTCTCTCTCCCTGTCCTGACCAGCCCTTCTTTAGAACAGATCTCTCACTGTGCTACTTTCCTCTCTGTGCCTCAGTTTTCCCTCTGGATAGCAGTGCCTACCTCATTAAGTTATGAGGGTTAAATAAGATAATCCATGTAAAGTGCTCGGAACAGTTCCCAACGTGCATTAAGTGTTCAAACACACGAGCTCATGTAGTTTCACACCACATGCCAGAATTTCAGGTTGTTCCCAGCTGACACTTAGGCCATGGATTTTGTCTCCCCTGTTACCTGGACTCCAACTTATATTCCTGACCTGCATATTCAAGATAGTATGCTTGTGTTGTGTTAAGCCACTAAATTGGGGGCCATTTGTTACATAGCAATTGATAGCTGTTTTAGCATCCGTACTGCTATAATCCAAAGACCTGCCCACATAACTTAGAGGAAGGAAGATTTATTTGCTCACGGGTTTCCTTGGAGATTTTGGAGTTCAGTCCATGTCAGGCCAGGGACTGTGGATTTCAGAGCACAGCAGCAGGAAGTGGAGAGGGAGAGCACAAGGCTTTGTCTGCTCTTACATCATGGAGGAACTGAGCAAAGGGAGGAGGAACCATGTATAATCCAAGGGTGTAGCCCCAGAGACCCACCTTCCCCCACCACACCCTACCAGGCCGGGCCACCACCCCGATAAATGCTTTCCTGTGAATTTATCCACTGGGAGATTACAACTCTCATAACTTAATTAGATCAACCCTGAATAATAACAAAGGAGCTCCATGGGGAACATTCTAGAGCTAACAATAATAATCTAATATACTTCCTCACTGGTCTTGTTTCTAAGCCAGTTTTGTGTATAAGGACATTACATGGATAGCTTATTTAAGCACCTGGATGCCTTATTTAAATCCAAGACCCCAGAGCTAAGAAATAAAATACCAGCAGGGCCCAGGCATCTGCATTTTGCACAAGCACTCCAGGTGATTGAGTCAAGTATGGGGTTACAGGTGTTCTTTCAAAAAATCTCCTCCAGGTTCTCCAGGTCAGACATTTCTAAACACAGTTGTCAAATTAATTTTCTCAATATTACCTCTGATCCATTATTCAGTTGCTAGAACAGTCTTTCCTGATGAGAGAATTAAGACTAAACTGTTAGCCAGCTTTCAAGGACCAGGACAACCTGACACTAAGCTCTCTCGGCCCTATCAGCTTTCTAATACATACCCTATATTCAGATAATTTGGCATTTTCCAAGCCTGAAACCTGCACAGGCTCACACTGTGCCCCTTTGTCTAAAATGTCCTGCCCCACGACTTGGCTTCTGAAATCCCCGCCTGCCCTTGAACATCAGTCTTTAGGAAACCTTGTTTGCTTAGCCTTTCCCCTGCAGAAAAAGTCCCTGCCTCATCCATATTTATAGCACCAATATTAAAACTTCACAATGAATATAGCCAAGAACCATTTAAGGAGCACCTGCTAGTTCCGGGCCCTGCAATGACACTGGGAGACAGCAGAGAGTCAACAGCCTGGTCCCTGCTGCCGAGGCATTGTCATACGCAGGAGCTTCGTGTGTATTGTAGGTCTTCTCTGAAATTGCAAAAGCCGTGATGGCCAGGACTCTGTCCGATAGGAAAATCTGAATCCTCCCTCCTGGTTAGAGTAGGCTTGATATTCACTGAGTGTAAGTTGAATGAATGTTAGCTCATGTGAATGCACGCTGCATAAAAACACCATGTTTACTCAACTTGGAAGCTATACTTTTTCTCCTTTTCTCTCAGTGTCCTTCTCCATCCTTTTCTTGTCATCTCTTTCCTTGTTCATAGCACTTTCTCTTCTTTTTCCTCTTCTCCATCCTCTTCCATTTTTCTCCCCTCTTCTACCACCTTCCCTTTGTATTCTCCTCTCTCTCTCTCTCTCTCTCTCTCTCTCTCTCTCTCTCTCTCTCTCTCTCTCTCGCCTCTTTATTTTCTCTTCAATTGGGATGATCTGGAACAAAAGATATACATTTTTCTTAATTTCAGAAAAAGTCAACCAGAGTGTTTTATTTCATTTATTTATTTATTTTTATTTCTTTCCTGTCTATCTATCTATCTATCTATCTATCTATCTATCTATCTATCTATCATCTATTTTTTCCTCTTCCTTCCTTTTCTTTATTTCTTCAGCACTGGGGATTGAACCCAGGGCCTCGTGCATGAAACACAGGAATTCTACCACTGAGCTGCATCCCTAGCCCTGTGTTTTATTTCACTTCTTTTTGAGATAGGAATGCCCCACTGCCCCGCCACTGTAGACTAAAGTCATTTTTTTTTTGTAGTAATGGATATGAAACAAATCGCCTACATGTTAATGGGTGTGTCTCCTGGCATTCCTTCTAGAATGCTGCTTAGAAACCCTGCTGCCCATGGCTGCCAAACGCAGTCACAGTGCACGGTTCAGCTCTGGGGAGGCTGTGCCCGGAAAGGTTGATTCATGTGTAAGTTCTCCAGAAAATTCAAGTTACCTTCAGGTTTTTTCTTGATAAAAGAAAATAAGATAAGCGCCAATAATATTTTTTCCTGTCCTGGTTTATTATCAGCATCAGAAACCTCAAACGCTTTAAAAAAAAAAAATCTTTAAGAGGCAAGTTATACAGTTGCTCCAAAGTTAATGTGAGGTAGATATGAAAGGCAAATATGGAACCATGGAAACTTTACTAAAACAGAATCAAATCTCAAAATAAATCTCATTCATCAATCATGAAAAAAGTATTGAGAATCACCTATGTTTCCAGCTCTCTGCCAGCAATGGGGTTTGATTGTGAGGTCTTTCTCATCCCGAGTCTTTACTTCTGTATCTCCATAAGTACCAAGATAAATGGTTGGCCTTTGCATTCACCTTTGAATCAATTAGATTACCCTAGTTGTTTATTTTCCCACAAGTTACCCTCACAGAATTATTGTCTCAAAATCCAGTCTGGCCATGGTGGTGTGCACCAGTAATCCCAATGCTTGGGAGGCTGAGACAGGAGGAAATCACAGGTTCGAAGCCAGCTTCAGTAACTTAGTGAGACCTTCAACAATTTAGTGAGACCCTGTTTCAAACTAAAAAACAAAAATCAATCTCAGAAGTAGAACACCTTGGGTTCAATCTCTAGTATCACACACACAAAAAAAGAATCTAATCTGGGTTCCTAGGAAGACAGTACTGGTTTCTTGTACTTTTGCAATACAGTTGTAAAAACCTGTGGCTTAAATAACTCCTGGCCTGAGGCTTGGAAGTGTAGTTGGATAACTCTTACCCCAAACTAGGAAACATCTTCAGATAGCCTCTGGTGACCAGCCACGCACTGTGATAGGACAAAGGAGCAGAAGCAAGTTCCTCCTAGGATTCTGGAATTCCTTGATCTTCCCAAGTGGTGTTGCATAAGTCTCCCAGAATTAATAAAATTAAAGCTTCATCTCTTTCGATCAGACTCAGAACTGAGTCTCAGTTTCCTAACTACTGTCATACGTGCAAAACGTGCACAAATTCATGTTTCCTAACTGCAGTTTTAGCTCTCAAGCCAATCGTGTGTGTGTGTGTGTGTGTGTGTGTGTGTGTGTGTGTGTGTGTGTTACTGAGGATTGAACCTAGGGACATTCTACTGCTGAGCTACACCCCCAGCCCTATTTTATTTTTATTTTGAAACAGGTTCTCAGGTTCTTACTAGGTTGATGAGAGTCTCACTGCTTGCTAAAGTTGTCCTCAAGCCTGCCTATATTCCTATCTCAGCCTCCTAAGTACTGAGATTACAGGCATATACCACTATGCCCAGTCTCAAGCAAATTTCAAAATAACCCAGGAAGATTTTCTTTTTTAAACACATGTCTCTGTCTACTAGCTCGAAATGTTCTTGTTTGTTTGGGGTAGGTTGGAATACACGTTCTCAAAGCACCCAAGAAGACCCTAAGGTGTGGCCAAGGTTAAGAATCACTAAAATATAAGGAAACAAAGTTAATTGGTCATGAGGAATTTTGCAGGAATCGCAATGGCAATTCCTGAACGTCACTGAAATACACATGAGGCGAGATGTTCATGTTCTTGTTTCTGGTCTTCAAAAAGGCCCGCAACCTAATGGGAGATGGATGTTCCACCAAACCCAGCCTATCATGAGTAGGGTAAGGATTAAGTGAGATGACAGTATCTGGATCCTTATGGAAGCCCAATGTAGATAAATGTTGCTTCTTTGCTTTCTGGTTGTGATACTCCTGTACTCCCTCTGGCCCTTTAGTTGAGGAAAACATTTCCTTCTCTGGTCCCAGTGACTCCTACATTCACACCCCAGTGGCTACAAGTGTCTTCAGTCACTTCCTGTCTCTCCTGGAAATAGCTTGCATTCTCCCTAGAACACTAGTCATCTCACCAAACCATTTCCCTCAGAGCTGCTCATCCACCTGAACACTCTTATCTAACTGGAAGTCAAAATTCATTCTGTCCTTAGGCAAAGAAGACATTCGGTGTATTTTGAGCAAGAACAAGTTTATGGCCTCAATGGAAAGGGCCATTGTTGAGGCAGAGTTTTTGTTTTTGTTTTTATTTTTACTGGACTGTTGGTATTTAAATGACAAGGAAATGTATACAACATTCAGTATAGCGTCTAATGGAATGACATGACCAATAAATGACAATAATGCATTACAAATAGAGAAATAGAAGACAGACTCTCTGAGCCCTTAGGAGAAATCGTTGTAGGATATACATAACCACACTCGCCAACCTTCACCAGGAAAAAGCACTACATCTTTACAAGTCTTCATTCAAAGACAATAAATTGCACAAACTTTAGGGTTAGGAGCAATCTAGATATTATCTAGACTTATTTTATCGCTGGGGGAAAGAAGGGAAAGGAATGTTAAACATCACAGATTAGTGGCTTATCCAGAAATTAAAGAATTCAAAGAGTTCCTGAAACACAATTCTGGGGCAGGGGTGAGGGGACAGTTGAACCCAGGGGCATTCTTCCTCTGAATTATACCCCAGCATGTGTGTGTGTGTGTGTGTGTGTGTGTGTGTGTGTGTGTGTGTGTGTGTTACTGAGGATTGAATCTAAGGGTGTTCTGCCTCTGGGCTGTACTGCCAGCCCTATTGTATTTTTTATTTTAAAATAGTGTCTCACTGAGTTGCTAAGTTGCTGAGGCTGACCTTGAACCTGCAAACCTCCTGTCTCAGCCTCCCAAGTACTGGTATTACAAATGTACACTACCCCGCCCAGCTCAAAAATTATTCTGAGAGTCTTTAAGGAAAGAACAAGAATTTCTGTCCAATATTGAGTGTAAAGCATGAATTTTATTGTTAGTTTTGTTATATGGTAAGCAACCTTCCTTGATACCTAAATTAAAAAGTCAAGCTAAATGTCCAGGAACAATAATAATAATAATAATAATAATAATAATAATAATAATAATAATCTCAAATAGTGATGTTTTTTGAAATAATATTTCCTAGTTGAACTCTAAGGAAATAACCTGTAAGAGAAAACACTTAAAGGTTGGATATAGTTTATAGCCCTCTGAGTCTGCTGCTAATGATAACACCAGGAATCTGTACAGATTAACTTTACAAAGCGCTTTGCAGCTATTGCTTCATTCAGTCCTCACGTTGTGGTTGGTGATTGGGCCTTTTGACCTTCCCTAATCAAGGAGAACATTTGAGTAGAGACAATTCAATGACTTGCCCAGGTTTACACAGTAACGTGGACAGCAGATGGACCGGGGCTGGGACTCAGGACACCTCACAACCAGTTCAAGTCCGAGGCCCACTCCGCTGCCCTACGCCATCTCCAGTTTTCCCTTCTTCCTCCCTGTTTGACTCCAGGCAGCAAGAAGGAGGGTGTCACACACTTGTGGGGCTGAGACAGGAGGATCACAGGTTTGAGGCCAGCCTCAGCAATGTAGCAGGGCCCTCCACATCTAAGTGAAATCCTGTTTCAAAGTAAAAAATAAAATAGGGCTAGGGGTGCAGCTCAGAGGTAGAATGCCCCTGAGTTCAATCCCTAGTACCAGAAAAAACAAATGAAAGATGAAGAAGGATAGAACTTTGCCTTGGTGCATTTGTATCACTAGAGCCTAGCTCAGTGCATGGTAAGTAATAAGTACTGTACATGTTTGTTGAATGAATTAAATAATCTAAATTTGGACTAGCTCAAAGAGAAACTGTGCCTTCTTGGATTGTGTGACCTCATAACTTAAGAAATTATCAATATTCTTTTGTGGGATTATCTTAACCTTGGGAATGACTGAGGTAATATACTGAGTATATAGGTAATATACTATAGGTATATTACATATTATATACCAATAGTATACATTATAGTAATACACGGTATTGGTACTATATAGTATAGGAAATACACTGAGATGAGATGCTAATCTACATGAAAGGAAGGGTGGACCTGTGGAGTAATATTATTTAGCTTCTCATAGAATCACATGCTTCTACTTTTATTTCCTCTTGTTTCATTTTTTCCCAGCTTTATTATTCTTCAAACTATCATTCATTGCAAACAATAATAAGTCTTTTATTCCTACGATGTGACACACTGTTGAGTAAATACTGTCTTGAAAGATAGCATTTCTAGAACTCTGGCCTGGAACAGTTATCATTCACATGATTAATCTCGAAATGTTAGTCATATACTATCTTAAATTACTCTACTGTTTCATATTCTTAGTTCCCCCCACCTGGACTATAGTTTATTTTAGATCATGGCTTTTGTATCTTATTTATTTTGTAGCCATCTCATGATAAATGAAGGATTGGCAGCACAAAGATGAATTTCTGGGTACAAAAGTCAAGGCAAAAAAAAAGTATGATTCCTTCGTGCAGCTCGTAGTGTGATTTGAAAATGCTCACAGGGGAATTTTCTTTTTCATTCCTCTTGATCCAACTTAACAGGTGTGATAGTTAGAATAAAAGTTCTATTTAACACCTCATAGTCTTCCCCAAGAGTTATGAGTTTTGTTGATATTGTTTGTTTGTTGTTGTTACTGTTGTTTTCAGAACTGGAGATTGAACTCAGAGGTATTCTACCTCCGAGCTACAACACCAGCCCCATTTAAAATTTTTTTTTTTATTTTGAAACAGGCTCTCACTAGGTTGCTGAGAATCCATAAGTTGCTGAGACTATCCTTAAACCTGTGATCCTCCTGTCTCAACCTCCCAAGTACTAGGATCATAGGCGTGCGTCACCATGCCTGGCAGGAGTTATGTATTTTTTATTATGAAACTTTTTGTCGGAGTTATGTATTTTTTATTATGAAACAAAAATATCTATAGACAGACTTGAGGGAGCTACTTCTTGTTTTCATTCTTTTCCTCCTCCACATGCTTAAAACTTTCAGGCGTGTAGCTTCCTTCAATCAGGTGAAAGGGAAATGAATGAGTGCTTCTGTTTGTCCATCAAATATCTAGTGCCTGTTATCGCTGAGGTATGGCAATGAAAAGAACCAGTTCCTGGTGGCAATTTGAATATATCTGAAGGGAAGAAATGTCTTGAATAAAAAGAATTATAATGATCCAAATAAAGAGTATTAAGTATAAACACCACAAAGACTTCAGGGGCAAGGCTGAGAGTGCTCAGGAGAAGCCAGATCCCATCACCTGGGAAGAACCCACAGACTTTTCATGGAGAGCACAGTATTGCAGATGAGCCTGGAAGGAATAAGAGGAAAGGTCCTTTCAGGTAAGTAGATTCCAAAAGCAAAGCTTAGAGGTAAGAAGCATGGTCTTATAGATAGGGGTGTGTTTCTAACATGATGGTCAGTGGAGTACTTTGGGACTAGACTGAGGTGAGCCAGAAATGCAAGACCAAAATCACAGACCTTCTTCATTAGCTATGAAGGAGACTTTAGTGGAGAATGCTGGATTTTAGGAAGATTAATCTGGCAGTCTATGGACAAGGAGAGAGACTAAAGGCAAGGAAAACAGTTCAAATCAAGTAGGAATATGAGCTTTGATCAGGATAGCAGGCCTAGAGAGAAAAGGAAGGATGCAAAAGACCTTGGTGGATAGAATTGCCATACTTCAACACAAAAATAGTTTTAGCTCACGTTTTAAGTGAACATGGTAGCAGATTCCACTACAAGATCACACAACCACTGCATTATCCTAGCAATGATTCCCTTAAGGGAATTATTGAAGGCCACACACCTGAATTGGCCTGTGGCCAACAATTATTTCTCTCTCTCTCTTTTTTTTTTTAATAAATTTGCATGAATCTCTGACTTCCTTGTTGGTTTGTGAAATCATCTCCATCTGGAATGTTAGGGATCTCTTACCAAGCTGGGTGATCCTGTGTCCACGTTCCTGCTAGATTTGTTAAGCAATTATATGACTCCATTGTCATCCAACTCAGCCATTCCACTTGTCCAAGCATAGAACAACCTCACAAATCCTAGAAAACCCCAGGCTCAACTAACTTAACCATCTCAGAGGCTGAAGTGGCGGGAGAGTAACAGAGAAGCAGGAGACTTAGTAATTCTTTGCCCTCAATTAGAAGGTTGTCTGGTATATTCATTTGGGCTCATGTTCTTTGAGAATTGGTGACTAAAACCTCCACAGTGACTCTTGAAACATGGAATGTTCTGGAAGGAAATCTAACCTGGGCACCAAAATTTGTCCTAACATTGCCATTTATTGTCTCCTCGTCTTATATACGGTAAACCCCAATGGTTATCATAAAGTTTATTTTAAGTTGCCTTCTTCCTATATCTTACTGGTAAGGGAATGGTTGGAATTCATGGAGCAGAGTCACAAAGGTAGTTGGGGTTGTCTGTGACACTGAACACATAATATTTGAAGGCCCTAGGACTTAAGAAACATTCTCCTAATTAGAAAAGTTTAGTTCTCTGGTCTTGATCTTTCCAGGTTGTATCAATTACCTTTTGCTGATAATAAGAATCCTCTTAGCTGGGCATGGTGGTACACGCTTGTAATCCCAGTACTTGGGAGGCTAAGACCAGAGGATCTGGGTTTGTGGCCAGCCTCAGCTACTTGGTGAGGCCCTCTGCAACTTAGTAAGACCCTGTTTCAAAAGTAAAAGAATAAAAAATAGGACTGGGGGTGTAGCCCAGAGGTAGAATACCCCTGGGTTCAGTGCCCAGTCCTACAAAAAAAAAAAAAAACAACAGAATACCCTCAAACTTAGAAACTTAGTGGCTTGGGCAACTAAGCCATTTAATGCTAACCTGTGTGTGTCAAGTTCAATGCCTAAATGTCTCTCCAGCCTTGCTGCATTATTTCAGAGTCTCATCATTTCTCTCTGAATTTCTACATGGCCTGGTCTCCTCACTAGTTGATCTTCTTTCCATCTTTTTCTCTCCAAATTCATCTTCATAGTCACAAAAAAAATATATTAAAAATGTTACACCACAGCCAGGCATGGTGGCCCACGCTTGTAATCCCAGGACTTGGGAGGCTGAGATAGGAGGATCCGGGTTGGCTGCCAGCCTCAGCTACTTAGTGAGGCCCTCCACAACTTAGTGAGACCCTGTTTCCAAATAAAGAAAAAAAATAGGACTGGGGGTGTAGCTTGGAGGTAGAATGCCCCTGGGTTCAATCCTTAATACCGCCCCCCCCCCAAAAAAAAGTTTCACCAACTATATTATTGCACTACCAACGTAAAGGAATAAAGTCAAAGCTCTCTATCTCCAATGTGAGTTCCTGTCTCCCAGTCCTTCTTCATCCTTTACACTATCTTACACTTTGGGCTTCCAAAACACTAAATAACGCATCTCCTTCCTTGCACCTCCATGCTCTTTTGAGCTTCTCTGTCTTTGTACATCCCATCCCTTTTGCCTTGAACGTTCTTCCCATTTTCCTTTCTACACTGCCACCCCTACGCCATGAAACGGAAACACAAACATTGGCTAATTTTTTCCTCATTCTTCATTGCTCATCTCAGGGAACAGCTCCACCACAAAGCCTTTTCTGACCTCTTTTCTCCTCCCTATAAAGTTATACACATGCTCCCATATGACCTCTTCTCTGCTCTTTGAAAGATGTGTTCAGTATTCTATAACATCCAATAGTAATAGGCTTTTATGCTATAAATTTTTTAAAGGCAAAATTGGTCTTACTCTTTATTATGACCCCAGTGGCTGGCAAAGGACCTGGCATCCAGTAAACACTTTATTAATGTCTGACAGATGAATAAAATAACAGATTATCATTGCAAACCCTGGAGTTGGGTTTTGGTGCCAAGATACTAACCTTCTCATTGTCCCCTGTCATCAACTGGCTGGCATACAAAAACAGCCCTGTTTAAATAGTCTTGTGGGTAAGAGTTACAAGGTCACCAGAGCACATCCTCTCTCTCTCTCTCTCTCTCTCTCTCTCTCGCTCTCGCTCTCGCTCTCGCTCTCGCTCTCGCTCTCGCTCTCACTCTCTCACTCTCTTTCTCTCTCTCTCTCCTTCCTTCCTTCCTTCCTTCCTTCCTTCCTTCCTTCCTTCCTTTCTTCCTTCCCTCCCTCCCTCCCTCTTTCTTTCTTTCTTTCTTTCTTTCTTTCTTTCTTTCTTTCTTTCTTTCTTTCTTTCTTTCTTCTTTATTGGTGCATTGTAATCATACATCACATCGTGATGGAGTTCAGGGTGGTAGAGGCACGCATGCACACAGCACTCTGTGAGCCACCCTCCCCCACTAGTTCCCAAGGCCACTCTCCCCCCCCCCTTCCCCGTGCAGGACATTATGATTGGCCCTGATAAACCTGTGTGTGTACATCATGTCCATCGAGGTGTTTCCCTCTTCAAGTCCTCCTCCCCCTTCCCGCCTCCCTCAGTTATGTCCCCTCCCTCGCTCTCCTAAGGTTTCTCCTCCTTTGTGCGGAGTCCTGTTCCAGAGCACATTTCTAACAGGCCTTTGGAAGCTGTTCACACAGTCGCAGCATCGGTATCAGGAGCATGACAGAGTAAAGACTACCCTTTGTCTAAAAGTGAGAAGCAACTCTATCAATGACCTGTGGGCTCGCTGGATAAGCAGAGCGTGTCCAAGGTTGGAAGGCAGAGTAAGAAGGAAGATTATGCCAAGCGAAAGTCAAATATCTAACATGTTGCAATCTTTGAGCTGAGATTAGAGTGGTGAAGTTCAAGAGATCAGTTGTTAAAACTACAAAACAGATGAATCATTAGAAAGGAGAGTGAAATAAATAGTGCAGTCTGATAAGTGTTTCCTTTACACATTCAAAAGGGAAAGGAGTGCTTATGACATGCATTGACAAAAACACAAGTTTTAAAGATTTTTAGGTTTCTTAAATTGATATTTTTAGCCAGGCACGGTGGCACAGGCATGTAATACCATTTCACTACTTGGGAAGCTGAGACAGGAGGATCACAGGTTTGAGACCAGCCTCAGCAACTTAGCAAGGACCTCAGCAACTTAGCAAGACCCTGTTTCAAAATAAAAAATAAAATAGGGCTGAGGGTGTAGCTCAGAGGTAGAATGTCCCTGGGTCTAATCCCCGGTACATGCCCACACACACATGTTCAACCCTGAGTTGGGGGTGGGGGTTACCTTGAAATTCTCTGGAGGGCAGTCCCTAAGCAGAGTTGAAGGCCACTGCATAAATTACCAGAATACTAGTATACCGAGTAGAAGTCACAAGGACCCAACAGCTCCATCCTTCTCTGAACATGTAATTATAAAGACTCCTTTACTTGACAGTAAACAAAATGCTGTCTGACTCCTAGAATGGCCCTAAAGCCAGAAATTTTGGGAAGTT
>PVLC010043938.1:0-12355 GCA_004027655.1 Graphiurus murinus
TACTGGGGATTGAACTCAGGGGCATTCTACCTCCGAGCTATACCCCCAGCCCTATTTTTTTATTCTTTATTTTGAAACCGAGTCTCACTAAGTTGCGGAGTGCCTCACTAGGTAGCTGAGGCTGGCCGCGAACCCGGATCCTCCGGTCTCAGCCTCCCGAATGCTGGGATTACAAGCGTGCGCCACCACGCCCGGCTTCGTTTGTCGTTTTTGCAGTATTGAGGGATCAAACCCAGGGCCAACGCTACACAGTCTTAAGTAAAAAAATATCTAAAGCCATGTTATTCCCAGGCAAGGGCTAAATGTTACTTTATCTTTGCAGCTTCAGTTAAAAAAATTCAATTTCTGAAAAGTAGCAAAAATGAGCCTTCGAACTATTCAAAAGGAGAGAAAGAACAGTGGCTCTGAAGTATGCAGAGCATGATGAGATATTTTTCTGGAAGGAGGCCCATTCTTTTCCCTCTGACTGTTAGACTCCAGGAGGAAATACAACCAGTCATTCACTGGATCAAACATCTGCTTAGTGCTTATGCTGTGCCACACATAGTCTAATCTCCAGAAGCTTCACAGGTTATTGGAGGAAACAGAAGCAAGAGTTTATTGAGTCGGGCCTGGTGGTGCACAACTGTAATCCCAGTATTTGGAAAGCTGTTAGAGGAGGATTACAGGTTCAAAGTCAGCTTCACCACTTAATGAGGCCCTTAGGAACTAAATGAGATCCTGTTTCCAAATAAAAAATAAAATATGGCTCTGAGGTAGAATGCCCTTGGGTTCAATACTCAGAAATACACACACACACCCAGAGTTTACTAAGTGTGTACTATCTTCTAGGCACTGCGTTAGGGAGTGGAGCATAAAGCAGAAGAAGACAGCCTGCCTGTCAGGCAGTGGCTGCTGTAAGCGGCAGGGAGTGGTTAATGGCATTATGACCTGGTGCCACAGCAGTACAGGGAAGGAGCACACAGGGGCTCTGGTCAGGAAAGATTACTGGGGGAAATGCTATCTCTGATGCAACCACAAAAGTCAGCAGCAGCCAGCCAGATTCAAGAGGGAGAAATCAGCTTCAAGTAAATGAAGCGACAGCGTGCAGGGAGGAGAAGGGTGTGTTAGAGGATCTAAGTGCAAGTGAGAATGACTCAGGAGAGGCCCGCCAGGCCAGATCAGAAAAGCTTGTAAGCCATATTAGAACTTTAACCCCAGAGCAGTGCGTTCAAGCTCCAGTATCACAAAAATAGCAACAATAAGAAAATAAAAACAAACAAGCAGTTTCTGCAAGTCCCATTCTAAAGTCCTCCTCAGAGGCAAATACTTAAAATTCTTATTGTTGTTTTTTTTTTTGTACTGAGGATCAAACCAAGGGGCATTCTACCTCTGCACTACGCCTCCAGCCCTTTTTATTTTTTATTTTAAAATAGGGCCTCTGAGAGTCTCGCTAAATTGCTGAGGTTGGCCTCAAATCTGCAATCCTGTCTCAGCCTCCCAAGTACTGGGATTACAGGTATGCACCACCACGCCTGGCTTTAGGTATTCTATCATTTATACTACAGATGAGGAATGAACTCTCATGCCCCCTTCCTCATCTCAGGCCTCCCAATACAGTTAAATCAGTGTCAGATGGTTGGATTATTGACCATGTGAGAAATTATATATGCTTAACCATACAGAATATTTTATATTTCTTTTCCTGTACAACTTTAGTTAGTCCTACAGTTAGCAATTATTTACTTCACATGCCTATTTTTCTTTTTGGTACTGGGAATTGAATGCAGATGTAGGGTATCCTCTAAATCAGTTCAGTTCTGGCACTGTCTACCTGGAAAGGGAGCCAGATCACAAAGACTGGGGACTTAGTCCCCAATCCAATGTCTCCACCATACTTTGTATAGACTTTACCAAAGCATCTAATACTTCTTGCACAGTAAAAAGTTAAAGCCAAGCCAGGTGTGGTGGCACACACTTGTAATTCCAGTACTTGAGAGGCTGAGACAAGGAGGATCGCAGGTTTGCAGCCAGCCTCAGCTACTTAGTGAGACCATGTTTCAAAATAAAGAATAAGAAAAAAAAAAAATTGGGGTGGGGGGTGTAGCTTAGAGGTAGAATGCCCCTGGGTTCAATCCCCAGTACCACTTAAAAAAAAAAAAAAAGAAAAGAAAAGTTAAAGTCAGCTGGAAATTACATCACATTCATGACTAAAGGTGAATGAAGTAAAAACTTTAAAATATAGCATTTTAAAGCTGTCAGCTTGATTAGAACTAATTAATTATTAGTTTATTATTTTAACTTGGTAGTTGTAATGAAGAAAAGCTTAAGAACATAAACATTATTTGGCAGAACCTACTGGTTTCTAGAACGAAAGGATATTTGCAGGTTTTACATGGTCCTTAAACATGGTTTATGATCATTTTCAGATTAAGAGAATCTTAAAAAAAGAAAAAAGAAACCTTCCTAGAACAACAGGAAAAGCATCCCAAAATCTGTCATCATATATAGAAAGCACATATGGTGAGTTACAGAAAATCCATACTTACATGATTGCAGTCTGAAGAAATCTCATTTTCAGGCTAGAAGGAAAAAAAAGAGAGAGAGAGATGATGTTTAAAACAAAACAAAAAGCAATCTCCCAAGTTTTGAAACACCACCAAAATAAACTCAAAACAAAAAATCTGAATATTCAACTAAATGTGTTTCTTCAATGTAAGGAGTAAAGTGGAACTTATGTATCTTTCAGATTGCTGTCGAGAAACGTACAAGAAAAGTACAAGAGCAAAATCCCTTCCCAATTTCCAGTGCCACCAGAGATGCACGCGAAAAATGTCCTGAAGAAGAAAGCACTAGCAACACAAGGACCTTATAAGATACTTTCTAATTTTATAGAGCAGACGCAATACAGGTGTCCTTTCTTTAAAGAAAGTCACGTTTTAAAAAAAAAAAAAACAGGCTTATGAATGTGCAGAGAAGGTCCAACCATGACTTAAAACTTAATGTCACCACTGGAAAAGTTGGGCCACAGATACATAAGAACTCTATATACTGTTACTGGAACTTGGAATTTATTTATTTATTTATTTATTTTTTTTTTTTTTTTGGTGGTACTGGGGATTGAACTCAGGGGCATTCTACCTCCGAGCTATACCCCCAGCCCTATTTTTTATTCTTTATTTTGAAACTGGGTCTCACTAAGTTGCAGAGGGCCTCACTAGGTAGCTGAGGCTGGCCTCGAACCCGGATCCTCCAGTCTCAGCCTCCCGAATGCTGGGATTTGGAACTTGGAATTTATAAACAGAAAGTTAAAGGCAGCTGAAAATTACATACATTCCCATGAATATATCTGCTTTGTAAAAGCTACTTACAGGGAACAAAGATAAAATTGACTTAAGAAAAGGTAAACTAGGGGCTGGGGATATAATTCAGTGGTAAAGTGCTTGCCTAGCATTTTTGAGGCCTTGGGTTCAATTTCCAACTCTGAAAAAGAAGAAGGAAGAGGAGGAGGAGGAGGAGGAGGAGGAGGAGGAGGAGGAGGAGGAGGTAGAAGAGAACTACTTTTTCTCTGATATTGCACAGCTTTGCAATAAATATCTTCTTTGGTTTCCTTATTCAGATCTTTAAAAGAGATACAACTGTATTAAAATGCATCAGAAGAAAACAAGATTTCTCTGGTGTATCTGTTCAAAACGAAGTAAATTGTACTTTGCATGAAATAGTAGCAATTTGGGCTGTAAAAGATGCCATTTTCAAAGTAAGAAGGTATTTTTCTATTCAAAGATAAAGGTAAGGCAATAAATAAAGTAAAAATATTAAAAAAGATCAGACAGCCACACCTAGTATTACTTAAAGAAGAAAAAGATTTCTAGGAAACTATTAACTTCACCACAGAATTTAGTAGGCAGTAACAAAAATACACAACTTCATTTTATATTTACTTATATATATATATATATATATTTTTTTTTTTTTTTTTTTTTTTTTTTTGCGGTACTGGAGATTGAACTCAGGGGCATTCTACCTCCGAGCTATACCCCCAGCCCTATTTTTTATTCTTTATTTTGAAACCGAGTCTCACTAAGTTGCAGAGTGCCTCACTAGGTAGCTGAGGCTGGCCACGAACCCGGATCCTCCGGTCTCAGCCTCCCGAATGCTGGGATTACAAGCGTGCGCCACCACGCCCGGCTCATTTTATATTTACTTATAAATTATCATAAAATTGACTTTAGGCTGTTAGGTAGTCTTGAGATTTTTTTTTTTTTTTTTTTTGCGGTACTGGGGATTGAACTCAGGGGCATTCTACTCCGAGCTACATCCCCAGCCCCTTTTTATTCTTTATTTTGAAACAGAGTCTCACTAAGTTGCAGAGTGCCTCACTAGATAGCTGAGGCTGGCCGCGAACCTGGATCCTCCAGTCTCAGCCTCCCAAATGCTGGGATTACAAGCGTGCGCCACCACACCCAGCTAGTCTTGAGATTATAACACACTACCTTTGAACTTTCTCCCTACTTGTCTAAGAACAGATAACTTTAATGCCTTTCGAATCCCAGAAATCAGCTTCCATGCAGACAATTAATCTAAACTCTTCAGTTTGAAGTGTTTAATTTATATTTCTAACAGTTTAACACAAATGCTCTTACCTTACTTAAGCAGTTTTCTGCTGCCCCTCCCTTTTGTGTGTGTGTGTGTGTGTGTGTGTGTGTGTGTGTGTGTGTGTGTGTGTTACTAAAGAAAACATAACTAGAAAATGCTGTGGTTTAGCACTTGGCCATTTGATAAGGAGCTACAGGGCAGAAACCTCAAGAACAAAAACATGCGGATGCTAAGTCAGGTGTGGTTCTCAGAATGGACTATCCCCAAGAAGTCCACACCAAATCACTTCATTAGATATAGAATGTGTATTTCCTCAAAACTATAAATAGAAGCCGGGCATGGTGGTGCACACTTGTAATCCCAGTACTTGGGAGGCTGAGACAGAAGGATCACAGGTTTGCAGCCAGCCTCAGCAATTTAGTGAGGCCATCTGTAACTCAGTGAAACTCTGTTTCAAAATAAAAGAATAAAATAGGGCTGGGGGTGTGGCTCAGAGGTAGAATGCCTCTGGGTTCCATCTCCAGTATCACAAAAAAAAAAAAAAAAAAAAAATAGAGACAGACCTGGCTATCTGTAATCCATGAAGAGTAGCACAGAAAACACAATCCAGGCTGGGTATGGTGATGGATGCTTGTAATCCCAGTACTTGGGAGGTTGAGACAGGAGGATTGCAAATTTGAAGCCAGCCTCAGGTACTTAATGAGGCCCTCTACAACTTAGTGAGACCCTGTTTCAAAATAAAGAATACAAAATAGGACTGGGGGTATAGCTGAGAGGTAGAATGCCCCTGGGTTCAATCCCTAGTAATGCAAACTCAAGCACACACACACACACACACACAATTACTAAAGTAGAATAAGGCTGAAGAAAGGCCTGGTGGCACACGTTTGTCATCCCAATACTTGGGAGGCTGAGACAGTAGGATCACAGATTCTCGGCCAGCCTCAGCTACTCAGTGAGGCCCTCTGCAACTTGGTGAGATCTCGTTTCAAATAAAGAATGAAAAACAGGGCTGGAGTGTAGCTTGAAGGTAGAATGCCCCTGGGTTCAATTGCCAATACCGCAAAAAGAAAAAAAAAAAAAAAAGTCTAGGGGTATAGCTCAAAGGTAGAAATGTCTCCGAGTTCAATTTCCAGTACCAAAATAAATAAATAAAAATTAAAAAACCTTATGAAGAGCCAGTTGAAATTGTATATATTAGTATCTATAAAGACTCTATTAAGCCGGGCGTGGTGGCGCACACTTGTAATCCCAGCATTCGGGAGGCTGAGACCAGAGGATCCGGGTTTGCAGCCAGACTCAGCTACCTAGGGAGACACTCCGCAACTTAGACTCGGTTTCAAAATAAAGAATAAAAAATAGGGCTGGGGGTATAGCTCAGAGGTAGAATGCCCCTGAGTTCAATCCCCAGTATCGCAGAAAAAAAAAATAAAGACTCTATTAGTTGGGCATGGTAGTGCATGCCTGTAATCCCAGTACTTGGGAGGCTGAGATGGGAACGATTTCGGGGCCAACCTCAGCCATTTAATGAAATCTTCAGCAACTTACTGAGACCATGTTTAGAAAAAAGGAAAGAAACTATTATGGGTCAGTCATGATGGTACATGCCTGTAATTCCATCTATTCCGGGAGGCTGAGGCAGGAAAATCCCAAATTCAAGGCCAGCTTGTGTAACTTAGTTGGACTCTTGTCTCAAAATTTTTAAAAAATGATGATAATAATAAAAGGGCTGAGGATGTAGTTCAGTGGTAGAGCACTTGCCTAGCATGTGAGAGGCCCTGGATTCAATCCCCAGTACCACAAGAAGCCAGGGGAGGGGAGGGAGGTATTAGGAAGAGAGTAAGGAAAAAAAAAGAAGACAAAGCTAGCACACCTGCTCCCCCCAGCACACCAATGGCTAGAGCAGAGAAGGAACTTGGTTAGTGCTGAATGATGGAGGCAGTAAAGGCAGGAACACAGTAAAGAGGAGGCACTGAGTATCTGGAGATGCTTGTCTAACTCCAATAAGGAAATGCTGGGTGTGGCAGGACATAAAAACTGCCACTCACCTGAGCCAGAAGCCACATCCATTTCGTAATTACCACAAGACAGACTGAAAGAAAATGAGACTGTGTCCAATTTTACAGACCAAGAAACTGAAGTACAGAGAAACTAATATGATCAGAGGTGTGCTGCTAGGAGACAAAGGGGGGGGGGTAGATAATGAGAACAAAAATGACTGTTTATGCACATGTGATGCTTTCAGCTTGATGCCTCCCTAAAAGGACTGGTAGAGAGCTGGATACGGTGGCGCACATTTGTAATCCCAGTACTTGGGAAGCTGAGACAGGAGGATCCTGGTTGGCAGCCAGCCTCAGCTATTTAGTGAGGCCCTCCGCAACTTAATGAGACCCTGTTTCAAAATAAACAATAAAAAATAGGGCTGGGGATGTAGCTCAGAGGTAGAATGCCCCCTGGGTTCAATCCCCAGTACCATATTAAAAAAAAAAAAAAGGGCTGTTAAGATAGCTGGACACAGTGGTGCACACCTGTAATCCCAATACTTGGGAAACTGAGACAGGAGGATCACAGGTTTGAGGCCAGCCTCAACAATTTAGCAAAACCCTTTTCCTTTTCTTTTTTTGCGATACTGGAGATTGAAGCCAGGGACATTCTACCTCAGAGCTATACCCCCAGCCTTATTTTTAATTCTTTATTTTGAAACAGGGTCTCACTAAGTTGCGGAGGCTGGGGGTGTAACTCAAAGGTAGAATGCCCTTGGATTCAATCCCCAGTGCATAAAATAAAATTAAATTAAAAATAGGATAAAAGGGGCTGGGGATGTAGCTCAGTGGTATAATGCCCCTGGGTTCAACCCATAGTTACACACACGCACATCCATTCACACATAGTCTGGTGGGTAGGATGGCTCAGAGAGCCCAATTGGGGGGGGGGGGAGAGCAAGAAAAAGAAAGGGTAGACAGTTCGATTTGTCTGTTATATGATGAATTCAGATGCAGGAAGTTCAGATAAGAAAATAATGAAATAATCAGATAAACTAGAGGTCTGGAGCAGCCTTTAAGTAACCACAGTGAGTAATCAAAACTTTGCTTAGTTTACTTGGCTTTTTTAAATCAATGACTCAAATGTTTTAGGTTTTTTTTTTTTTTTCTGGTGGCACTGGGGATTGCACCCAGGGGCATTCTACCTCCAAACTACACCCCAGCCCTGTTTTTATTTTTTATTTTGAAACAGGGTCTCGATGCACTCCCCCTGCCTTGGCCTCCCCAATACTGGGAGTATAGCCATGTGTCACCATGCCTGGCCACTTGGGTATTATTATTGCAGTTTACTCTCCGCGTTGGGTAAGCCAAAGCTGAAATCGTTGATTTAAGACCTAAAACTACTAGCCCTTCCTCTTAGTTCTATAAATTCAGATTTGGTTTTAAGGAAGTGATAAGAACAACTATAAAATGTGCATTATTCAGCTACAGAAGCTGTGTGGCTGTGTGTGTAGCAGTTAACTTCTCCAGACCCCCGGGGGGCAGGCTTTGGACTAGAACAGATATTTTTCACCTAGGATCCATGAACAGGCTTTTGGAGTCTGAGACTGTCTTGAAATCAAATCAAAGTGTTCGTGATTGTACTTTTCTGAAAAGAACATCCACAGCTGTCATAATCTCCCAAAGATTTTATAAGACAAGAAAGCAGAAACACTGGTTGACCACTGGTTGTGGTTCTTCCAACTTTATGAGTCCATAAAATCTAAGTTATGGAATTTTAAGATTTATTAAACTTTAAGTCTTTTACTGCAGGTAATTTGCATATTATGATGGCCACTACTGGTTTATTTTAAATTGTTCTCTCCTGATCAAAGCCCCAACAAACGAGTTCCAGAATAAACTACTGAGAAGCCTGGGTGTGAGTGTTCTCATTTCATCAACCATTCTGTGATCTCCCCAAGGTGAACAGGCTCAGTTAGCGAGCCTGGCTGAAGAAATGAAAGGATTCGCAAAACTAGCCTGGAAGCTGTCCCACTGTCTGAAACAGAAATGCTTGGGAGTTGAAGGGTGTCTAAAAAAAATGGGACATTCTACATTTTCATCAACTGGAGTTGAAATACCCACCAGAGGAACACAACAGAATAGGTTCCTTTTCCTAAGCACCAGGCACTAAATTAAGTGACAGGAGATTTGGAAAATTTTCTCTGAGCAAGTCTAAAGGGAATCTTACTCCTCCGTCAGGTTCATAACTACTTCCCTCTTAGTGCCTTACTCTGGCTCAATCAGACTTTTTCTTATTTGTACCTCGGGACAGCAGCTGAGTATTGCTTCTCCAAAGGACAGTGATCAACATGTGCTTTACACCCTCCAACAACGCTGATTCACTAAAAAGCTGTGCTTTTCTACGGATCTTTAACATTCACTGGCCTTTTAAAAAAGGATTTACTCTATAGGCCCAGTGGGAGATTTATTTATTTTTTCTTTTTTTAAAGTATGGAATACAGATACTGATCTAGTAAATTAGTATAGTAAAGGAAGAAAACCGTGAGCCCACACCTAACCATCTAACCATCATTCATGGTTGAATGTAGACTGGGGGTGAGGGGGCTGACATTTTAAAGAAAGAAAAAAGCACTATCAACCCCATGAGGAGAACAACAGAAAGGAAATCAAAGAATCCATGAGGAGGACACACTGGGAAGGGCCTGCAGAGACTATTGCTGCTGTGTGCTGTGTCTGGGGTGAGGGGTGGGAGACCTGCGAGGCAAGGGAGGAGCCCTCTGCTGGCCACTCTTACTTTCCGCTTTCCCTTCCGAGGTCCTGGGGATTAAACCCAGGGCCTCACATATGCTAGGCAAAAGCTTTACCCCTGAGTGACTCCCTCAGCCTCTGTGGTGACCATTCTTAGGCTTATTTACTTGGTATCTGCTAATACATGCTGGGATAACTATAAGGTTTTAATAAAAATCCCAACACTGGTCCAATAATGGTTTCCCATAGTCCAAATTAATATGTTATTCTAAACACAGTGTGGTGGATTTAATTTACTTTTATTGCTTGTGTGCTTCCCAAGAGGGTGGTGGGAATAATAATACAGCTGGAAAATATTATATGGTTACTCACTTCTATAGAAACATGTAGAGGTTTAAAAGGGTTTGTAAAAGACAGTCAGGCAAGATCCCCACAGACAATTTAGGGTCAATTCTTCCCTGGTTCTTGGAGAGTCTCACAAATAGAACAATAGGATTATCCTGAAATCAAGAATTATTTTTCTTATATCCTTGAAATGATAAATCTCCTCAATGCCTTTTAATTCTAATAAGGTAAAAGGGTATAAGTATGTTGCCAGGGGAATTAGCAGAATGGTTCACATGGTATTTTCATTCGTAGATGTAAATATTGGCAGGGCTCTCAATTCTGTCAAATATTAGTTAATTCATCTTCAATGAGGTTATTCTGAAAATATAAAAACACAACAACCTGGCTAATTACTTAAAATCACTGCTTTGGACTTAGTGGTTGATCTCCCTTACACACACACACACACACACACACACACACACACACACACACCCTAAGTAACTCAACTCACGATGACCCATAATCTATACCTTAACATTGAGAAGTCAAATTATACTCTATTTCTGTTTAAGAAAACTCTAGACAAGTACAGTGGGACATGCCTGTAAACTCAGCTACTCTGGAGGCTGAGGAAGGAGGATGGTAGTTTGAGGCCAGCCTGGGCAACTTAGTGAGATCTTGTCTCAACATAAAAAGGGATGAGCATATGGCTCAGTGGTAAAGTGCTTACATAGCAACCATGAGGCCCTGGGTTCAGGCCCTAGTACCACAAAGAAAAAGAAAACTGGAAAACTAGTTAAGTTGACCAAATGGAAATACTCAAAATTAACATAATTTATCATCCAAAGTAGGAAATGAAAACTACCAAATAAAGACACTGTAATTTAGTTATTAAGCAATAATGACATCATTATGACAATTATAATTTCTATTGGATTATGAATTTATAAATGTAATTTTATAAAATATAAACAAGCTAGGCATGGTGGTACGTGCTAGAATTTAGGCACTTGGGAGGCTGGGACAGGATTGCAAGTTTGAGTATCCTCCCTCCCTTTTTTTGGGGGGGGGGAGGTACTGGGATTGAACCCCAGAGACATTTTACCTCCAATCTACACCCCCAGTCCTATTTTTTATTCTTTATTTTGAAACAGGGTCTCACTAAGTTGCAGAGGGCTTCACTAAGTAGCTGAGGCTGGCTGTGGACCTGGATCCTCTGGTCTCAGCCTCCCAAGTACTGTGATTACAAGGGTGCACGACCATGCCCAGCTTCCCCCTTGCCTTTTTTTGTGGTGCTAGGATCAAACCCAGGGCCTCATGCATGACGGAAAAGAGCTCTACAAGTGAGCTACACTCCCAGTTCACTCTTTCCCCTGATTTTTTTTTATTGTTGTTCCTTTTTTTACTATTACGAGTTAGAAATGAGGTAGCTATAAACTATAGAAGACAGATCATTCTCCAAGGGCTAGAGATATTTCTTTTCATACATACAGCTCAGCCAAACTTTTCATCAAATTTCCATTTAGAACTGCCCAATATTCAAGAAATGTGAGGACTGTTTTGTAATGACCAGAGTTTTAAAATATGATTCCAGTTTTGCAGGACTCTGCCTCGTTTATCCACTGTGGATCAATGCATTACTTTGGGACCAAGTCATCCTCAGAAGAGCCTAGGATCAGATTTTTCTATCATTTGTTTTTTTTCCTTCCTAGGAGAGGACTTAGAATCTAGAACACAGTTTGGAGCTGGTGATGAGCACTTTTGCCTAACTTATGGGAAAAAGAAACAGAGCCAAGCACTTTATCAAAAGCCTCAAGGAGAAGAACCTTGGCCAGTTTATTAGTTTGGCTCCCAGTCAGGACAGGCACACAGCTATACTGCCCAGTTGCCTGAATAAAGTCAGTTATGGTATCCATGCTACAAAAACAGCAGTGTATTGGCATAAAAACAGATACACAGACCAATGGAATAGAAGATACAGAGGCAAATCCTCACACTTATAGCCAGTTGATTTTAGACAAAGGTGCCAAAAATATACATTGGAGAAAAGACAGCCTTTTAACAAATGGAGTTGTGAGAACTGAATATCTATTTGTAGAAGAATGAAATTAGACCTTTATCTCTCACCCTGTACAAAAGTCAACTCAAGATGGATCTAAGACCTAGAATTTAGGCCAGAAACTTTACAATAACTAGAAGAAATAAACCCAACTCGCAAACATACAGGCACTGGTAGACTTCCTCAATAAGACTGATAAAGCTCAGGAAATAGAATTAACAATTAAAAATTGGGCCGGAGCCGGGCGTGGTGGCGCACGCTTGTAATCCCAGCATTCGGGAGGCTGAGACCGGAGGATCCGGGTTCGCAGCCAGCCTCAGCTACCTAGTGAGGCACTCCGCAACTTAGTGAGACCCTGTTTCAAAAAATAAAGAATAAAAAATAGGGCTGGGGGTATAGCTCAGAGGTAGAATGCCCCTGAGTTCAATCCCCAGTACCACAAAAAATATATATATATATATTGGGCCGGGCGCGGTGGCGCACGCTTGTAATCCCAGCATTCGGGAGGCTGAGACCGGAGGATCCGGGTTCGCGGCCAGCCTCAGCTACCTAGTGAGGCACTCCGCAACTTAGTGAGACTCGGTTTCAAAATAAAGAATACAAAATAGGGCTGAGGGTGTAGCTCGGAGGTAGAATGCCCCTGAGTTCAATCCCCAGT
>PVLC010043939.1:0-12352 GCA_004027655.1 Graphiurus murinus
GAGAGAGAGAGAGAGAGAGAGAGAGAGAGAGAGAGAGAGAGAGAAAGAAAGAAGGAAATACTTCCTTTACTGTCAGGTATGTTTAGTTTAAAAGGATGTTCTTCACCCACATTTTGGGTTTGTTCAGTTTGTTGGTTGGTTGGTTGGTCGTACTGGGAATTGAACCTGGGGCATTCTACCTTAGAGCTACACTCGTAGCCTCATTTTATTTTTATTTTAAAACAGGATCTCACTAGGTTGATAAGAGTCTCATTAATTGCTGAGTCCTCAAACCTATGATCCTCCTGTCTCATCCTCCCAAGTTACTGGGATTACAAGCCTGCACCTGACTAACCATCCACATTTTGTTTGGGTCAGGTTGCAACCCCCAAGTTAATGGTTGAATTAATTTTAAGTGGTACATATAAGCTGTGGCTTCAAATAGTAACAGTTAGCACTGGTTTCCACACCAGAAGTGTCAGGACTGACCTCCGTGTCTATCCTTGTTTTGGTTTATGGCTGGTCAGTTAGCATTCAAATACTCGAGGAAGTGTGTCCCAAGTAAGGACACTCCACTGTCCACCAGGAAGTCTACAAGATACTTTACCACCTCAGTGGCTTTTAGACTCTGAGATGTGGGGCTGGGTTGAAAACTCCAGACCAAAAATTTATTTAGAATAGGACTTAAGCCCCAGGAGACTCTACCTTCTCCCCTGTTCACCCAGACATGAAAGGTGAACTCAACAATTGATCCCGGGTCAGAGACGCTGGGGAACCCACTCCTAGAAGAGCTTACCTCCTCACTGGGCGTGGTGGTGCACGCTTGTAATCCCAGCATTCGGGAGGCTGAGACAGGAGAATCCAGGTTCAAGATCAGCCTCAGCTACCTAATGAGGCACTCTGCAACTTAGTGAGACCCTGTTTCAAAATAAAGAATGTAAAATAGGGCTGGGGGTGTAGCTCGGAGGTAGAATGTCCATGAGTTCAATCTCCAGTACTGGGGAAAAAAAAAAAAAAAAAGAACTCACCTCCCATAGCACAGCACTATCCCTTTGCTGGCCTAAGACCCTGTCCTGATCCCACTGTCCTTCAGTTCCCCAGACATGTGAAGGAAAGGCTTGTGTGAAGGCAAGGGGTGGCCTGAAGAGCCCCATGTAACCTGAAGACCTTCAGGTCTAAGGAGTGGCACTTTTGGAGCCCTGGGTCCAGTCCCTACCCTCGTGGGTAGCAGTCCATGTGACCATGGCCTCTGGCCCTGCCCTAGACTCCTACTCTGCTGCCATCCTGGTCTCAGAGGTGAGTGCTGAGCAAGTATGGCTCCTGCAGAGTTTCCACACTCACCCCAACACAGCAATCTGCTGGAAGAGTGCCCCTGGTTCAACCCAGCCATGGCCTTACCTCCTACCCTCTTCCAGTCAGCTTTGCCTTCTGCCTTCTCAGCCCCTCTGGGAAACCCTTTGTTGCCAGGAGAGCTACCTGGGGGAGAAGGCCACATCCTCACTGCCTCAGGGTGAGAAGGGATAGACAAGAGTCTCATTAACATATCTGCAAGGGCCCCTCCTGGCTCACCTCGAATTTCAGTCTTCCATCCCACACAGTTAAGTGGGTGCCCACTCAATTGGGGTTGGGGATACAAAAATAAATACTCTCTATCTTCCCAGAAATCATGATGTCTAATGGAGGAATTTATTCTTTATTTACTCAGCAAATATATACTGAGTACCTACTGTGCACTAAGCCCTTGGGAGTGCCAAATGCTGCAGAGACGATAATGAAGATAAGCATAGCTGAGCATGGTGGTGCTCAAGGAGGCTGAGTCAGGGGAATTGAAGTTTCCAGGCCAGTGTGCGATAACTTAGCAAGACCTCATTTCAAAACAAACACATTTTAGGGCTGGGGGTGTAGTTCAGAAGTAGAGGGTCCCTGGGTTCAATCTCCAGTACCAAAATAAATAAATAAATAAATAAGTAAATAAATAAATAAATAAATAAATAAATAAATAAACAAGCATAGCCCCTGCCATCCTAATAGCACTACCTGTAGACTAATGATCCATAAGGGATGTGGACCTCAATCAAACCAACTAACAAGTAGAGAATTACAAACTATCATAGAGAATCATAGGATGCTTTGGAGCACCCTATGGAAAGAAGGTGGGGAATCTGGGCATGGTGGTGCACACTAATACTTAGGAGGCTAAGACAGGAGGATCGCAGTCTCAGTAGAGAGGCTCTCAGTAACTTAACAAGATCCTGTCTCAAAATAAATAAAATAGGACTAGGGATGTAGCTGGAAGTAGAATGTCTCCAGTACCACAAAAAAAGAGAGGGAGGGAGGGAGAGGGAGAAGAAGAGGGAGAAGGAGACAGAGAGGGAGAGGGAGAGGGAGAGAGAGAGGAGAGGAGAGAAAATTTTGGAAAAACCTAGCAGAACCTGATTTGGTTATCTTCGTCCTGAGACAGAATCTGAAGAAGGCTACTCCCTGTGCTCTATCCCTCACCCCCACACCTAGGAAATCTGCTAGCCCCTTCACATGGCCCCCTCCCTCTCTGAGGATGTTAGGTACCTTTCCCTGATTGGTGGCAGAAGGCAGGCACTGACAGAAGTTTTCAAGCCAGCTGAGAGGTAGGGTCTCAGGCTGTGGGGCTGTGGTGTCCTAGCCTTCTATGCCCCATTGGCTGTGGGAGGAAGAGCTAAGATTGGACATTTAATAAAAGAACTGTAGGAGAGGAGCAGTGGGGTTTGGCACACTGACATTTGTAACCTCCCCCTCCCCTGCCCCCCGCCAGCCTCCACTCTCCTGGTTCTCTGACCTTATTTTCAAGGCCTGGCAGGGATACATCCCCAACCCCCATTCCTCAGAAGAATGGGAGGGCCTGGGCAGCAGAGCTCTAGGCCTGGGACCCATCCAACAAAATAGCCATTCCAAATGCCTGGTCCTGCCTGGCTTTGGTTCAGCTTCTCTTTCACTGTACAGTCTGGCCTGGATCTGGGTGGGTCCCACTACCCCACTTCCAGGTAAGGTCTACACTGCCTGGGCAGTCAGAAGACCTTCCCAGGAAACATAAGTACTGAGGCAAGAGGCAGCCATCCATGGACTGGCTCAGAGGAAGCTGACCCCACCTCCCTCCTGCCCAGACAGGGGTGCAGATCCCTTACCAGGACCTGATCCTTATCAAGGTGCCAGCACCACCCACTGGTGGCTGGGAAGGAGGGAGCTTGACCCAGGCCTCAGCCTTAAGGAGCCGTAATGTGGTCGAGGGCCCCACCTGACCTGGGCATAATCTCAATCTCATGCCTCCTGATCTAACCAGGTAAGAATGCCAGAGTCCCTCATCAGACAGACAAGTCCCTGCACCAGTGCCACGGTTATCTATCTGATAACCCACATTTGACAAGGTGGCCTACAACCTTGGCAGAGTTTCACTTCCTTTTCTCTTCACAGATGGATAAGACTGGTGGGGCAAGAACTGGGGTCCGTCCTTGAGTCGTTCCATACAGTGAAGCCAGAGCCCTGGACTTGGGCAAGTGCTTTCTATACCTGCTTTCCTCTTGTGGCCTAGGCCTTTGGGTATGCGGGCCTCTCAGCCTCTCCCTCTCCTTCCTGCCAGCCTCTCCACATTCAGGGTAACTACAGAGCTGGGTTTGGTTGCCCCTAAAGCCCTAGCACAGGAGAAGGGGCCCCTCCTACAGGTGTCACTGCCAATGAGCTATCTCTGTGGAGAGAAAAGGTTGAGAATCCTCTTTGGAAAGCCAGAGCATGCCTCTGAGCAAAGATGTGATCCTTCTTGTCACTTTTCTATCCAGGCCTTCCTACCACCCTACTCCTCCTGCTCTCTAGCTCCTGGAGCATCCCATGGCCTTCAGACCAGGTACTTAGTCCTTGGGTGGCAGGGCTGCCTACCTGCCTGAATGTCCCACCCAGGGAAGCAGCAGCAAGACCTCCAGAAACTCTAGGACATGAACGTAGTAAGAATATCCCAGGACCATCTGGTACTCTGGCAGGAGGCAGGGTACAGATAGGGATGGAGGCCGTGCCTAGGAACCTGAAGGCCTCCTTTCTTCCCTCATTTGAGTATATTGACCTCTTCTTTAAAGTATTGTCAAAGTTAAACAGATTCAGTCTCTTAGGTTGGACATTAACACATCCTGGGCAGATAATGGGAACACAGAAAGGGAAGGATAATAATAATAATAATAATAATAATAATAATAATAATAATAATAGAATGGGCTTGGATTACACATCTGTAATCCTAGCTAATCAAGAGGCTGAGGCAGGAGGATTGAAAGTTCAAGGCCAGCCTGTAAAACTTAGGGAGACCCTCTCTCAAAATAAAAAGGGTGGAGGCACTGGGGAGTAGCTTAGTAGTAGATTTGCTTAGCATGTGTGAGCCCCTGGATTCCATTCCCAGTACCACCACCTCCACCAAAAAAAAAGTAATACTACCATTTATTGTTCACTTTAAAATATGTATAATCTGAGCTAAATGCATGAATTTTATTATTTAATCCTATTTATTTAATCCAACTCTGTAAGAGATATGTGCTGCTGTTATTCCCATTTCACAGCCTAGGAAATGAGACTCAGAGAAGTCACTTGTCCGAAGTTGCATAGCACAGAGCCAGTCTGCCTCCAGGATTCATACCTTCCATCCCTCTGATGTCCAGGGTACCAGAGAGAAAGGGTGGATGCCTATAAAGGGAGGGTCTATAAAGGTGTGAAACTGCTGTAAATAGAAGCCAAACCCCACACCTTGAGGCAGGAGTGGAAAAGGTCAGCCCCTTGTTCATTGTGAACAGGGGAGGAAAGGGGATTATGAGGATGATCACTTTTGTGTGTGTGTGGTATTAGGGATTGAACACAGGGGCATTCTACCTCTGAGTTACACCCCCAGGTCTATTTTTTGTTTGTTTGTTTTTTGTTTTTGTGGTACTGGGAATCGAACCCAGGGGCATTCTACCTCCAAGCTATACCCTCAGTTCTATTTTTTTTTTTTTTTAATTCTTTATTTTGAAACAGAGTCTCACTAAGTTGCAGAGTGCCTCACCAAGTAGCTGAGGCTGGCGGTGAACCCGATTCTCCTGTCTCAGTCTCCCAAGTACTGGGATTACAAGCATGAGCCACCACGCCCAGTGGATGATCACTTTCAATCCCCCTGAAAGCACCCTAAAATGGCGCTGTTATCTGTTTTACAGAAAAGGAAACTTGGGTCAAAATCCCTCAGCTCCCAATGGCCCCATGCTTAACCCCTCTCCCATACCACCTCCTATCCCTATCAACTTGTAACAACAGGAATGGGGTTGAGTGGAGGCCTAGAATCCAGGGCGTAGATGGAGGAAAGGAGGCCTCAGGTGTGGGAGAAGCATTTGGAGCAGGAGTCTCCCCTGTGTCCCCCAACCCCACATCCATAAGTAAACTGGGGCTCCTAAAGCTGTCAGGTGTGACCACTCATTGGTCCATTTTAATTGGGCACCCACCATATGCAGGTTTCACATACCAAGACCCTGAAATGACACAGACCCTATCCTCACCCCATCACAAGCAGTGAGAAGGGACACACACCTTGCAAGGCAAGTGCTTTGGAGCCAGCATGAGTGTTGGGGAAGTAAGTGCCATCTCCTGATACCTAGGGGTGGCTGGAGTGAGGGAGGGGTCTGCAAGGCTACCAGAAGGGAGTCTGTAAAAAAAGAAAGAAATTGGCAAGACAAAAGGGATAACAGAAGTTTCTGGCAGAGAGGACCTTGTGAGCCTTTGTGTGCTGCTGAGAAATGGTGAGTGAGGTAGACAGAGGCAAGAGGAGAGGCCTACAGGTGAGCAGGCCAGACCTCACAGACTCTAAAAGCAGGGCCTGCTGGTTTTCAAGCCTCCCATCATCTCCCAGGATCTTGCTGGTGAATCCAACCAGGAATGTTCTAGCCTAATCGCAGCTGCGATCAGCTTCTGCACAGGGCCATTGGCTCTCTAACCTGGAGCTTGCACGGGCACCCCGCCTGCCAGAGTGAGGGTTGCCTGGTCCTAAGATTCCTCAGACTCTCCAGAGTCTGGAGGCCCAGGGGTTTTCCCTCTTCTGGTTCTGGGGGAACCAAATAGAGATGGAGGGGAGGGGGGGGTGGAAATAGAGCCAGAGGCCTCACCTGTGGGGAGGAACATAGTGATCCCAAGAACAGGATTTTGCAGCGATCCTATTTCTCAGGGACCCCTTGCTTGAGCTGCTATTTCTGGAAAGGACTGAAGGGCAGGATTTAGCCCTGGAATCTGAACAGTGCCCTTCACTAGGTTCAGCCCTACCTGCTCTCCACAAGAGGGGAAGACGTGGGAGCAACAGCCCCCCAGCCCTCGAAAGAAGGACTCTGAGGGCCAACTAGACATGGGGACTCTGTTGTTTAAAAATTTTTACTTAGCTGGGTGTGGTGGCACATTCTTGTAATCCCAGTACTTGAGAGGCTGAGACCAGAGGATCCGGGTTTGCGGCCAGCCTCAGCTACCTAGTGAGGCACTCCCCAACTTAGTGAGACCCTGTTTCAAAATAAAGAATAAAAAATAGGGCTGGGGTGTAGCTCGGAGGTAGAATGCCCCTGAGTTCAATCCCCAGTACCACACACACACACACACACACACACACACACACACAATTACTTATTCAGTAAATCTCCCATTATTTTATTATGCAAACAGCATTGTGCTCTTGAGAGTAGTTCTTTTCCTTAGGATGTGGCAGGAAGGAGGTGGAGATATAGGTCTGGACTACACTACTTAATGCCACCAACTTCACCCTGAGGCTTAAAAGAGAGAAACTGCATTGGGAACCTCCTCCATCTCCTTGCTCCACCCAGGCTCCCTCTCCCTCCCTGGCACAGCACATTAGAAGGGAAAGGGAGAGAAGCAGTGAGTGGGAAAGGGGAGAGATGAGGCTGCCTCAGTCTGAGGGGTCCCCATCTCACCTCCCAGCCCAGCCAGAACACTTTGCTTTCTAGAGGATAGCAGGGTGCAAGGGGTGAGTGGGGGACAGTCAAAGCAGCAGCAAGGGGGATCATTTATTGAGCACTTGCTAGGTGTACTGCCCTGTGTGCTCTACTTTTTCAAGTGTGCGTGTGTGTGTGTGTGTGTGTGTGTGTGTGTGTGTTTCTGGGAATTGAAACTAGGGGCATTCTACCTCTGAACTACACCCCCAACCTGTTTTATTTTTTGTTTTGAAACAAGGTCTCACTAGATTGCTGAGAGTCTTGCTAGGTTATGTTGCTGAGGCTGTACTCAAACCTTCTATCCTCCTGTCTCAGCCTCTCAAGTACTGAGATTATAGGCATGAGTCACCATTCCTGGCTTCCATTATCTTTTTTAATCCTCACAAACCTCATGAGAATTTAACTAATCCCATTTAATAGATGAGGGAATTGAGGCTCAGGAAAGTGAAGTGACTTCCTAATGTCACACAGTTCATAAGTAGCAGAGGCAGGACTTGACCCTGGTCTGCTTGACTCTGGAGTGCACAAAAAGTGGCAAAGTTGGGCTGGTGCTTCCCCTCCCCCAAGGCATCAGTTCACCCCCAAACTCAAGGTTTCCGGGAAGCATCTTCTGCACCCTGAAGCACATCTGCCTTTTTCCTTGGCAAGCCCACGTCTGTCCATCCTCCCAGCCCACTCTTCCAGAGCTGGAAAGGAAGCAGGGCAAGCTCAGGAAGGTTCCGACTGCTGACTGCTCCAGCACCTCACAAACACCCTACACCCAGGGCTGTTTAATTCCAGTGTCTCAGAAATGAGGGCCATTTGGGTTTTCATGGGGAGGGCCAAAGTGTCCTGGCAGGTAAGAAGGGGCTGAGTTCAGCTCGATGCATTGACTGGGCACAGCCTGGTCAGCACCGGGCTCACACGTCACAGTAGCCATGGTTGCTTTTGTTAGGTGGGATTACTGCATGAGAGGAGGAGAGAAGGAGGGGTCCCAGCTGGAAGTGGGTACGGGAGGAGGAACCAGAAACTCCTGGGAGCACTGGTGAGCGGAGATTTGTAGCTTAGGCTGGCAAAGAAGGGACTCCAGGCTTCTGTGGGTGGCCTTGGCACAGCTCCAAGCCCCTGGGACGAGCGCCCCCTTGCCTGCTCTGACCTGGCCATGCCTGGGGGACCAGCAGGGGCTTGACTCCTGCATTTTATTTTATTATGTACTTACTTATTTTGTGGTACTGAGGATTGAACCCAAGGGCATTCTACCTCTGAACTACACCTCCAGCTCTACTTTATTTTTATTTTGAAACAGGGTCCTACCAAGTTGCAGAGGCTGGTCATGAACCTGTGATCTCCTGTCTCTGCCTGGCTTGACTCCTGCATTTTAGAAAGAGGATGTGCACTCCATCCACACTTGCACCAGGAAGCTTTACACCCATCTGCTGAATCCATGAAAATATGACTTAACAGGAGCCCAGTTTTTCCCTAGGCAGCCACTGATCTGTTCCTTCCCTTGCCTCTGTAAGGCATAGGTTTCATAGCCAAAGGAACTTGGATTGGGATCCCAACTCTTCATCTTACCTATGGGTGGGACCTATCAGTTACTTAACCTCTCTGAGTCTCAGGTTCCTCATCTCTGAACTGGCAGAATCTAAATAATAATAGAACTAATGTTTATCAGGTGCCTACTATGTACCAGGATGCTTCATGTATTATCTCACCTATGAGATTGGTTGTTATATTTCTCCCATTTCATAGGCAAGAAAACTGAGGCTCAGGTTAAGTAGGTCACCAAAGCTGGCAAGCTGCAGAGCTGGGACACTTCCCCAGCACCCTGACTCCATGTGCACCATGCTCTCAGCTGCCTGGATGTGCTGACGGCTCATGTGGATAGGCACCCGCAGCCACTAGTTGGCTCCCCACAACACTTTGCAGGAGCAACCAGGAATGCTGCCCCTAGGGCTGGATCACTGCCCAAGGCCACTAGCTCTACCCCAGGTCTTTTTGAACCTGTGGCAAGCTTCTCCTGGCCACTTCCCTGAAAGGCCCTATCTCCTCCCCCAGGGTTGGGCCTGGGGCCTAACATTATGTGGCCCTGTGCAGGTGACACAAATGAAGGCAGGTGTCATAGAGAGACCAGCAGATCCCAGGGGGAGCCTGTGTACTCGGGGCATGTTTACTTTTAATCTTCTCCCACCTGACCACTTGCCTGGCCCAGAAAACCCCTGACTTCCACCGGGTCATTGCAGCATTCCCCAGGAGTGACTGTTTCAGGGGATGGGTCTTCTTAGCTCCTCCTCTTCATCTTCCTGCTTGCAGCCCCCCAAGTCACTTCCTCAAGGGATGTCCCAGACCAGGCCCCATCCCTTTTTATGTGTTGCTTTGGTCATCATCCCCCCACCCTACCCCCATGAACACACTGAATGCTTCTTGTGAGCAGGTTCAAAATGGCTTTTCTCAGCTGGGAACAGCACACATGCCTGTAATCACAGTACCTGGGAGGTTAAGACAAAGGGGTTGCAGCTTCAAGGCCAGCTACAGCAATTTAGCAAGACCCTGTTCCAAAATAAAAGGAGCTGGGGATGTAGCTCAGAGGTAGAATACCCAGTACCAAAAAAAATAAAATAAAAGGGTGACTGTCTCAGGGCCTGGCACAGCACCTGACAGATACATGCTAAAGAAGTGACTAAACTGGCCCCATATCCCAGGGGGGCTGAGAGGCAGCAGGAGAAGGTCCCAGTGATGACTGCAACAGAGACAGATCTAGCCACTAACCAGAGGGTAAGACCTGCCACCAAAGAGAGGAACAAACCCCATCAGCCTCAGCTTCCTGGACCAGTTCACAAAGGAGAACTGCCTGCTGGGCCCCAGACCCGCCACATCAACTGGCGCCTGCCTTGGGCACTGGGCTCTGGCCTCCTTGCCCAACACTGGCAACCACAGTAATAATAATGACTAATATCACTGAGTGCTCAGTGTTCCAGGCCCTGTGCTCTCATCGCCTTCACAATGACCTTTAGAGGCAGATGGCATTTGTATTCCCCTTTTATAGATGAGGAAACTGAAGCTCAGAAATGTCCACTATTACCCAGCACATGATGAGTGGAGGTGAAACCATGAAGCCAGGTCACCGGAGCCCAGACCAGGTTTCTTAATCCCAAAACTTTCTGCTTCGGGGATATGCCTCTCTAATTTGATGGTCTGGGCTAGGTGCAGCCAGCTAAATGGTTAGCTCAGGTGCTACCTGTAGCCCAACATGCTGAATTCTCTGGAACCCGAAGGTTACTTCCACATTATTCACTCATTACATTGATATTTACCCAACAGCTATTATGTACTTGGCACGCTGTGAACAAAAACAGGCCCAGTCCCTGCTCTCACAGAGCATATATTCTAATGGGAAATAATCAGGCAAATGTGTGTCCCTTTGGAAACTGTGATACATTTGAAAAAGGAAAACTACAGCCGGTCCCAAGGGAGAACAGGGAGGACATAATTTAGACAGGGGCGGGGCGGGGGAGGGGGCCAGAGATGATATACAATACCACAACCCATTAATCAGCCAGTTAGTCCTGACCAAAGAGGCTGTCAGGGCTCCCCCCACCTGCCGGGACTTGTGGAATAGAGGGGCTCCCCTCACCCCCCTGGGTTTCCTCTCCACCAAGAAGTGCTGCAGTCCACGGCCATTTTGCCATTTGGTGAGGCAAGAGCTCCTGGGATTACGGGTCCCTGTGACCTCCGAGTTAAAGGTGAGGGAAGGCAAATCTGAATTGGATTTTTGTCTCCCTGGGATCAATCACGAAGGGCAGGGTCCCCCTACGCTCTGATCCGCGATTGAACAGCCGCCCTTTGCGTCCCGGCTGGCGCTCAGATGCGGTGCTCTGTCTCCACCTGGTGGACGGAATAGGAGCTGTAGGGGCGGCCCGGCCGGCACCGCCTGGGGCAGGAGGATCCTGGATGCGGCTCCCTTCGGGCAAGAGGTTTAAGTGACTTCCGGGCAGGAGGCGGGGGTGGGGAGAAGGAGCGAGAGTGGAAAGGGAACTGCTGCTTGAAAGTCAACTGACTGGAGACCGACAATAGCCCCATTGTGTCCCGGGCCTTGACCTTGATTTCCTGCCACTCTCATCCTGGGAGTGGCATCACCAGCGTCTGATTGGCCGGGAGTCCTCGGCGACAGTGGGCGGGCCGCGGGGCGGGACCCTAGGCTGTGGGCTCCCCGAAGGCCGAGACCCGGGTCTAGCCTAGCCCCCCAAGAAACCCAGGGGAATGAGGGGACAGAAGACGGTCGCCTCTCCGGAGTTGTTTCCTCGCTCCTCCCCACCAGCAGGAGGCAGGCACCGCGGCCCTGAAAGGCTGTTCAGCCTGATGGTTAAGGGGGGGGGGGGTCTGCAGTCAAATTAGTTCTGGGATCTTTGGACTCAGGCTTTAGCACCACCCACAGACATGGTTACACATTCCCATTGTAAAAAGTATTATGCAATGCAACAAAAGCTAAGCGCCCACCTTTATCACAGTCCGCCCTCGCTTAGCATCATGTGTTCTTCCTGACCCCATTCAATGTATTTACGTTCCAGTTTGTACATAGAAAATTATGATTTGTGCACTTGTTCTCTGGGCCTCGATTTCCTAATCTGAAGATAGGGATGATAATAGTAAATTGTAGAGTTACTATCCAGGCATAGGCCACTGAGACAGGAGGATCACAGGTTCAAGACCATCCTCAACAACTTAGACTCTCAGCAACTTAGCAAGTCCATTTTTCTTTTTTTTTCCTCCTGAACGAACACACACACACACACACACACACACACACACACACACACACACACACTCTGTAGAGTTACTGAGAAGGCTACCTGAAAGAATTTGTGTGGAGTGCTTCACATGGTACCTGGCACTTAGTGTCTGTTATTCTTGTTGTCATTGTTGCTGCCTTTGCCAGCCTCCCTGGGCCCCAGACCCAGTTCTGAGATCTCCATCAGTCGTCCTCCACAGCCTGCTCTTCCCTTCCCCCTGCTCCCTCCTAGTGAAACAGACTGTGATAAAAATCTGTGCTCCCTAATGCCTGTTTTTTTAAAGCTAGAAAGAGCAGCTGGTGTTTTCTGCATGTTCTCCCCTCCCCTCCTGTATTTGACCTAGATGCGACCACTCACCCTGCTGCAGAGAGAACATTCCCATTCTGTGCCAGAAAAAGACATCCATGGTACACAGGATGGTACCAACTGTTTTCTAAGACAGCAAACAAGTCTAGGACAGGTAAGATCCTTGCCCTCATGCAACTTGTTTTTTAATGGTTCTTCTGCATATGGTACCTTCTTTGCTCTTTTTAAAAAGGCATAATTTACGTATCTTAAAGTCACCTTTTTTGTACACAGTTCTGAGTTTTGACAAACATGTACAGTTGTGTAACCACTGTCAAAATCAGAATATAGCAC
>PVLC010043940.1:0-12132 GCA_004027655.1 Graphiurus murinus
GTCTGAACAGGCATCAAAGTTATCTGTTGGGCAGCAGTATTTTGTATTTGCAAATTCTGCTAATTCTGGACCCCTTGTACTTGAAATGTTTGCCAAGTTATCTGTCCAGAAGGGGTCACTATCTGTGCCTGAATTAAAAAGGTTCCAGGTTTCAGCTGCAACTGAAGATTTTGCAAAACCTGTTGTGATATATACATAGTATAGGCTTTACTTAGCTTATCAATTTGCCATTTTGAAGCTAATTGCTATAATTAGGTTAACTATGTACAATATTTTAAGCATTACTCTTGTAAGATTTTTTTTTCTATTTTTTTTTTTTTTTTTTGCGGTACTGGGGATTGAACTCAGGGGCATTCTACCTCTGAGCTACACCCCCAGCCCTATTTTTTATTCTTTGTTTTGAAACCGAGTCTCACTAAGTTGCAGAGTGCCTCACTAGGTAGCTGAGGCTGGCCACGAACCCGGATCCTCCGGTCTCAGCCTCCCTTATGCTGGGATTACAAGCGTGCGCCACCATGCCCGGCTTACTCTTGTAAGATTTTGAAAACTACATTTTAACATGGAACTATAGGGATAAGTCACCTTTTAAATCCTGTTGAAAAGCCATATTTAAAATTTAATTCGCTAAAATAATGTCTTGTTAATATTCTTTCAATAATGAAGTTGGGCAATATAAACAATGTTTAAAAAAGTTTAAAATACATAAGTTGAGACATTTGGGTGGTAAAAAAATATTATAGTGAATTATCCCTTTTCTTGAATATTGGAGGACCAACAAGGTGTTTGCATCTTAGCAGTGATTTTTATCCAACCTTGTTTCCAAAAACCGTATGTCTGCCAGAGCCTTAAAAGCCATCATGTAAACTACCAGTAAAGTATAGCATATGCAAACATAACAAAAATCACTTCCGTGGTGATGATACTCCAATCATATGGATGTTAGTCATAGAGATCTAGAGGTTTTATGATGCTTTTTTTTTTTTTTTTGTCTAGGTAGTTAATCTGCACTTAAATATCAACCACTTTTTTGTTCTTCCCTTAAAATTTATATGTATCCAATACATTTAATTGAGGAATGTATGTTTTTATTATACTGTATTTTCATTTTAGTTTTAATTCTTGTTTATATTTTTAATTACAAATGTGCAAAATAAAGTTACAATGCTGGTCTTGTAAGAGCTACACAATTTTCCTAAGTGTATGCCTATAACTGCAGCAGTTCACCTATTTCAAAAATTTGGAATTCTGTTCATTTGTTATCTTTAAGACCACCTCAGATTTAAAGGCTACCTTATTGTATGTTTAAAACATATTATAACAGTGTGGTAGTTAATAAAACACTATTTTTTCTTTAGAAAAAATAGAAGGAAAGAGGGGGAAATGGCATTTATGTTGAATGTGACAAACACAAACACATTTATAAACATATGTACATATACATATAAATGTGTATATATCCACACACACACATAGGTATATAGATAAGTAAAGCGATATTTGCATGTATGTGTGTATACTTTACATACCAGCATTTTCCTAGCTTTGAATGTTTAGTGAGCAATGCTACTCCTGTATCGGTAAATACACCTGGCTTTCAGATCTTAGATTCTATATAATATTCATCACTAAATAAAAGCAAAACTTCTTTGAAGAAGGGGATGATTTCAGTATATATTAAGTACATATTTAGTAGTAAAGTCTAGAAAAATTGTAAGCAATAAAATAAATAATGATGGTAATATAACTCATATAGTCAAATAATTATCCTTGAGTACCTATTCATATAAATAAAGAATGATTAAATAAGGGGGATTGACAGCTCTTATAAACAGGAAAATGCTAATTAATAAATGTAGAAAAGATTATGGAATCAGTAAATCAAAATTTGGAAAACATCACAGTAATAAATTACTCAGGCAAGAAAAATTAATAGAAGTTAAATTTTAAATGCATATTTGTCTTAGCATAACTTTTGACAACATATTAATAACAAAGAGAAAAACGTTAATTTATATTGAAGAAATTTGACAGAAAAAAACTATTTCAGTCATCTGTTTAGAATATGAAAGCTCTGAATCTACCCTTCATTGCCTGCTCTGAGATTGAAGAGGGATCCCATAAGTATTCTGCTTAGCTAATTTGTAGTGTCCAACTTGCTCTTCCTAGTTCTGACTGTGGTGTGCTTTTCTCTATTGTGCATGGCTTCTGCAATGCAGACTCCTGTAACATGTACAAGTCAGCAGGATCTTCACTTCCTCAGGTGGTTTCTCAATGAGGACACTGGCTGGCCTCCCACCAGGTACAGAGCCACAAAGGCCTCTCGGATGGTTTTCCAGCAACTCCCACTTAGCAGTGGCACATCCCCGTGGACAGCCTCCCTTGGAATGCAAAGATATATTTCCAGAAAGTCTCTCAGGGCAGATCCCACTGAATTTTTTTTCTCTACCTTCACCAGAAAGACTTGGGTCTTGGACCTGGAAAAGGTTTTTTTTTTCCAGATTTATTTATCTTTTAAGTGCTCCAAATCAGCCCTAAGAGAACAATGGTGCCTCCTTATCTACAAAAGGTACACTACAAGACCCCATAGTAGATGCCTGAAACTGCAGATAGCACCAAACTCTATGTTCTGTTTCACATACACACACACACATATATGTATATATAGATACATACCTATAACTACCTATACCTATGATAAAGTTTATAATTTAGGCACAAGAGGTTAACAACAATAAAGTAAAATAATTATAACAATATACTTTAATAAAAGCTATGTGTATGTGGTCTCCATTTCTTGGAATATATCTTATTGGATGTGGTGGTGCAAGCCTGTAATCCCAGAATTTGGGAGTGAGACAGGAATGTCAGCCTCAGCAGCGTAGGAAGACTCAGTTCAAAACAAAAATAAAAAGAACTGGGAGTGCACCTCAGTGGTGGAATCTCCTACCCTTGAGTTCAATTCCCAGTACCAAACACACGTGTGTGCACGAACACACACACACACACACACACACACACACACCTTATTGTACTGAACTTATCCTTTTTCTTCTTGTGATGATGTGAAACAATGTGATGCCTACGTGATCACATGAAGAGAGCTGAATGATGCAGGCATCGTGACGTAGCTCTCTTGTCCTTCTTATGGTTTTCCAGTTACACATCAGAAGTATCATCTTTCAGGTGATCTTGGATCACAGAACCCTCACAGTGTTTCCCAGGTTGATGTGTTGGACAAACGATGACTCCCATCCAGTGGGGTGGAGAAGGATGATAGGAGATTTTGTTATGCTACTCAGAACAAGGTGCAACTTAAAACTCTTGAGTTGTTTATTTCTGGAACTTTTCATTGGATATCCTTGGAGTATGGTTGCCTGCAGTTAGTGAAACTTTGGAAAAAGAAACCATGGACCATGGAGACTACTGCAGTGGCTACTCCATAGATCTGCTACTCCTGCACTTTTTAGCATTCTTTTTATCTCTCGCTAGCAATTCTAATTGCTCCAAGCTACTTTAATACTTAATGTTCTCTATAATAAACATTTCCTAACCAGCTTATTATGCATTTTCTGTCTCCAAATAGCTTGATCCTTCTACCCTGTGAGGACACTATAAAAAGCTGGCCATCTGTGACCCAGGGAGCAGGCACTAGCCAGGTCACCGTCTATTAGTGTTTTGATTTGAGACTTTCCAGCCCCCATAACTGTGATTAACCACCCAGTTACAGAAACCTGAATAGCTAAAACAAAGTATATTCCATCCAAGGTATCAATGTCTGAAGAGTGAATAATAGATAACTAAAAATAATATCTAAAATCAATTCCATTATAAAACTGAAAGATTAAACACTGAAGTGTGCAAAGAACCATATTAGTTCAGGAAATAAACAATCTGTAGGTTTTAATAAGTCAGAACCTGAAAATGGATAGGAACGTAAGTGAAGCATAGTTCCATGTGCTGTACAAAGAAAGTACATTATTTTTATCTGAAATAAATTCAATAAAAGACCAAAGTGAAAAAATTCATAAAAAAGTTCATTTTAACATTAGCTAATGAGTCTTTGAAGAACAGTCTTTAAAAAATAGGTAGCTTCTTTAAAACATGAAAACCATAGAATAAACACGTATATAAAAAATGTTTGCTCTTGTTATAGTCATAGAAGTAAAATTTTTCTGGCTCAGGGTTTTTCCAGTAGTAATAAGGTGATACCTATAGATTATTCTGATCTGATAATGACTATGGATTTATATGTCTTATCTGAAATGCTTTGAAATGGAATTATTTCTGATTTTAGATTTTTTGAGATTTTGGAAAATTTTTGAGATTTTGGAGGTGACAACTATAGATTATTCCAATCTGATAATAACTATAGATTTATATGTGTTTTCTGAAATGCTTTGAAACAGAATTATTTCTGATGTCAGTTTATTTGAGATTTTGGAATATTTGCATATATGTAATGAGATACCGTCACGATGGGACTCAAGTATGAATATGACATTCTTCTATGTTTTATATATACTTTATGCACATGTCTTGAATGTTGTTTTATAAAATATTTCAAATATTTTTGTTCAGGAAACAAAGTTTGTATATTACAGATGAAGAGTCTGGGAAGTTTCCTTGCCTCCCCTCCTCCCCCAGAGACACTGAACAAATCTGTGTGCTGCACACTTTATACTGTTTGATCTGTCACATGAGATCAGGTTTGCTATTTTTTACTGGTGACATCATGTTGGTACCCCAAAATTTCTGGATTTTGGGGCATTTAGGATTTGGGATTCTCAGATAGGTTCGGGATGGTAAACATGCATTATAAAGCAGAGACAGAGTAAAATGGATAACTTTTACTTAGGAATGGCGAACATGTCAGTTTTCATCATGACTATCTTGAGGATACAAGTGAGCTTGTGAGTAGGGAGTTTCAATTAAAAGAAATTGATGGTGTTGTTATCAATCCTCTCCAGAGAAGTCATTTCTAGAACAATAAATGACATAGGTTTTTGGAATAGTAGGAGGTATAGAAAAGGACTTTCTTCCTACTCTACAATATGAAATGGACAGGTCTCTGATTGTAAGATACTATGTTTCTCAGAAGTGTCTGAGAAGCCAGGTGTGGTGGCGCAGGCTTGTAATCCCAGTACTTGGGAGGCTGAGACCAGAGGATCCGGGTTCGCAGCCAGCCTCGGCTACTTAGTGAGACCCTGTTTCAAAATAAAGAAACAAAATAGGGCTGGGGGTGTAGCTCAGAGGGAGAATGCCCTTGGGTTCCATCCCCAGTACTACAAAAAAAAAAAAAAAAAAAAGTGAAAAGTGTCTGAGAAATGTTATTCAAATATTATCCGTCATCTGAGAGACCTGGGGAGTAAAGTTACCAAAATGGGCACACACTCATCACTGGTGGCTACAGCTGCTAATGTAGTGAATGGAAGCTGAAACAGTCTCTTCAGCACACAGGCTGGGTAGTGTAAGCTAGGGTCAAAGTGAATAGACCACATTTTAGTTGTGGAAAACAGTAACAGCTATTTTGGGGAAAGGGGGTTTAAAACAGAAAGTTGTTGTGTCGTAGCTTGAACATTCAGAAATGAACCCCCAAAACACACCACTTAGCTGGCCCACCTGGAGAGCAGCTGCCTCTATCACAATGAGAATAGAGGACACTGCGGGAGCGAGGACAGTTGGTCTTACACAGCCAGGCCCAGGTATACACTGCTGTAGCAGGGCTGCCACCTGTGTACCTGCCTCAGCAGCCCCAAAGCTAGTGAATGGAGCCTGGCCCAGAAATACTCTATTTGTTCAAGACCAGTTTGCCAGCAACAACAAGAGAAGCAGGCTCAGAAGAGTATTCAATTGGCAGAGCTTTATTTGTATCAATAAATACTGCTATGAAGGATGTGGAAAGGTGGGTTTTAGTTTTCCAGGAGTTTGCAGTTAGAGGAGGTTGGAATGGTTGGTGGTGAGCACCCAACACTGAGCCCCCAAAGCCCTGCTGTGTGGATAACAGCACTGCCCTCTCCCTGTGACTGTACTGGGGAAACTAGCACTTGTCACAAATAACTGACTTGTATGTGAGAAATATACTTTGATTGATGAAGTAAAACTGGATTGATTTGAGTATAGTTCCTAATACACTTGTAAAAAAATCCAGACAGCAAACCTGAACGTAAGCGTACACATTCCCTAGAAAATTGTCTTCTTATCTGTCCCAAGACCTACCTAAGACAGTTCTATAAAAGGAAAACTCAGAAGTATTTTAAAACTTATTTTTAGTCTGGCATGGTGGTGCATGCTTGTTGTAATCCTAGTACTTGGGAGGCTGAGACAGGAGGATCACAAATTCTCAGTCAGCCTCAGCTACTTAGTGAGGCCCTCCACAACTTGATGTTTCAAAATAAAGAATAAAAATTGGGTTGGGGGTATAGCTTGAAGGTAGAATGCCCCTGGGTTCAATCCCCAGTACCACACACACACAAAAAAAGCAGAAACAAAAAACCTTATTTCTAAATATTAAAGGAATAATACATCTTTCTACAGAGGAATTATAAACCCACTTCTTGATGATTTTATAAAAAGAAATTGTTATATCAAGCCAGTATTAGAACTAAATGGCACAGACTTATGAGAGTACACAATGAATACTTTTTTTTTAAGCAAGGCAATCCTGGATTACCTTGTACAACATTTGGAGAAAATATACAGAGATGCAGAAGCTGCCGAGAAGACCCATACATAAATGCTCTCTAATTATTCTCACCCGTGTTGTTGCGTTTAGTGGAAATATAGCCTTACGTGAACAAATTATTCCCTAAAATTGATGAAACAGTGCACATAAATGAGGCTTATTACCAACTAATTTTGGATTATTCTACACAGAGTAATCATATAAAACCTCTATAGAACTGAAGTTCAGATTCTAGTCCCATGCCCTCTGTCAAGTTCTTACTAATATTTCCCTTACAACTTCCCGCCTTCCTATTACATCATATGTATTCCTTTATTATTGCACTAGTTGCCTCGAATTTTAACTTTTGGTGTCACTTCCTGTCTATATCAAGAGTAAGCTAGTAAAGTTAGTGTTTTTGTTTTATTCCGTACTATAACTATATTAAAACCATAGAATCTCTCGTGAAGTAGGTACTCGATAAATGTGGGTTGAATCAATATCAGCAGTTGCTTATGTCTTATATTCAATCCATCCCTTAGGTTTCATTCCATAAAAATTATGTCCTAGGTGCTATGGGAAGTTACTGAAGACCATATCCAACATCCCTGCCCATAATTGTTTAGGAGGACAAAAAGACTAACATTAAAAAGAAATTTATATAAACTACTAACAATGGGATACAGTCTTACCTATGTGACAAATTCAGGATTAAGTAAAAAGTTCAGATAATTCAAAAACGGATATTATATCATATATGCACATAAATGATTAAATTATTTCATAAGAGGTTACATTGATGTTACTACCTCTCTGGAGATTTCTCAATTTTATGTATTGGTAAATATTTATCAGGCACATTCTGGAGAAAACAACATTTTTGGTTGCATAATCAATGCCAAAATACAGAAACAATGGCTCTCAGCTTACAAGAGGCAACCTTTTCGAATTCTTAGGAATAAAAGTGGGAAATAAAATCGGAAATGTAGGCGGCCCTGAAATACTGTTGCAGTGCTTTAGTAAAGCCCAGCTTCATGAATTATGCATTATGCATAAATAAAATTCAGAAAAGTACTAAGGTTATTACCAACACAAACAATTCCTATTCTGACACCTAAGAAAGCATTAGTCTCTGGTTAAAAGCAGATCCTCAACAGCATATAATAGGCTACAAAACATGAGACAGGACCCACGGTGCAAAGAAAGGCTGGACATTAATTATAACACCATTACCAAACTAGGTTCTAAGATATTTATGTTATTATATAAATTAGATATTTTTCTTATTTGAATTATAGATGTTTGATTAAAATATAACTTATAAATCTGCATTAGATTTATAGTAGTTTGAACATTTTACTTACTTATTCACTTGATCTTCCTTCCTATACCTGAAATAACTTGAAAACAGTACTGAGGAACAGCAAGTGCAATTCATGTATTAAATATGACATGTTAAATCAAATAAATAATGTGCAACTATTTTCCTTGAGTATTCACTTCTAGGTAGCTACTTTACTTTGTTAATTTGGTATTAAGACTACCCTTGCTGGGCATGGTGGTGTATGCCTATAATACTTGTACTTGGGAGGCTGAGACAGGAGGATCACAATTTCAAGGTCAGCCTCAGGAATTTAGTGAGACTGTCAGCAACTTAGCTAGAACCTGTTTCAAAATTAAACAAGAAAGGGATGAGGGTGTATCTCAGAGGTAGAAGGCTCCCTCCTGGGTTTATCCCCCAGTAAACAAACAAATTACTCTAACATAACACCAATATCACCACCAATTAATAGAATTACATTTGTATTTATGAGTTTAAACAGATTCATTCCCCCATTTGATAATTATAGGATTATATTTGAGAAAACACTGAGAAAGTACTTAACTTTCAAGCTATGGAGAGACTCTTAAAGGGGTAAAAATATTGTACAGAATACAAAAAGTCAATTTTCAAAGATTGAGATTATACATATATATATATATATATATATATATATATATATATATATCATATTTTAATCATTAAAATGTTGTTATTCAAAAGAAAGCAACATTTTATTATTTCCACATCAGACTACATGTATTTGCTAATTTGCAATGAAAAATGTTTCCCAAATTAGACATTTTGAAATAAACTAAATAAAATATAATGTCATATGTATGATTTTGAGTAATTATAAACTATTTTGGGTAAATAATGTGTTTAGTTTTATATTATCTAAGAAGTAAAGTTATGAATGATACAAAGACTATATAGCATTCGTGAACAGCATCCTATGTCCTCTGACATTGTTTCACACAAATGCCATCTCTTCAGTTTTATAAAAAGAATAATCTGGTTTTGATATTATGAAAAGATTTTTGTTGTTTTCATGTATCACCTTTCTATTATCTATCTATCTATCATCTATCTATATGTATCATCTATCAATCATCTATTATCTTTCTGTATTAATATAATGTATAGCTATGTAATTTATAGGAAAGAATATTTTCTACACATTTTCTCATTTATAGATTTGTAATTTTAATGTGTAATACATATTTGCACTGAAGATTATTCATTAGTCATGTTTATTTCCTATTTCACTTTTCCCCTTTCTTCTTTTCTTTTTTATTAGAGATTTTGTTAATAAGTTGACATTATAATTTAGTATTCGCTTTGTTGAATGCAAAAAATTGGGTAGTTGAATGAAATATATCAATAGACACTGATAGTTGGATTGAATGAAGTAGAAGATAAATTATCATCATACAGAGATGAAAATGAAGCTCATAGGTATTTCCCCTTTTTCTGAAAGGAACATAATTTGTACAAAGTATAGTCACCTTATTAGGTAAAAGCATGAAATAATTTTGTAATACAATAGTGTGAAAAATACTAGCATAGAGATGATGGTAAGAAAAGATATTCAGAAGCCAGGGAGATAAACCTCTAGGCAGTTTGTTGGCTCTCAGGCTTATTCCCATCCTCCCATGCTTTTTGCTAAAACACAAGGCCTGAAGCCAGAAAACTACACATCCAGAGTCCTTTGGCAACTGACTTCCAGCTAAAAAAAAGTCCTGGTAATAACATGACAGGCATGGGGAGAAGAATGACTTTTTTTTGTTTCTGGGATGCCTCCAGCCACAGCAACATCAGTAATGGGGAAACATGGGTTTCTGGGTCAATTTCAAGCAGTGGAAATCTATTCAAAACTATAGCATTTGTGCCACAATGACAGAAGAAGTCCAGTATCCAAGGGCTCTGGCCAAGCCATTGCCAGTTGTGAACAATGTCAGCTTCTCAGGCTTTTGCCAGAATGTGTGGGCACACTAGTGACTCTCATGTAGGCTGCAGGTGGGAACCAAGATAGAGAAATATACTGAGAATAGTCAGCTTAAACTTGTAATAATACACTGTTTGTTAAAATTATTCCACTGATTTTTATGTGTTTAAATCATTACAAAATAAAAGCTTATGTGAAAAATACAGTAACATAAAGTCAGATTTACATCTGTGGGATCAGATTTTAAAATTAGGCACTATTGTACATAATTGAGTTGAGAATTGCGTTCAGAAGAATGTTTTAAGAAGAAGAAACAGGTTGTGGTTTTCCAGGAAAGACATTTAGAAACAAAATCATAGGATGGACCATTTTTTTTTCTCATAATGGAGACAAACATAGATCCCAACACACTAATACTGGGAGACTTCAATACTCCTCTCACATCACTAGACCGATCTTCTAAACAAAAGGTCAATAAAGATGGCTCAGACCTAAAGAATACCATAAACCAAATGGATCTATTAGACACCTATAGACTTTTTCACCCAACTGAAGCTGAACTGACATTTTTTTCAGCTGCACATGGAACCTTCTCCAAAATAGACCACATTATGGGCCACAAAGTGAGCACTGGCAAATTAAAAAATGTAACATAATTCCCTGCTTCTTTTCAGACCAATTCGAGTGAAACTAGAAATCAACTCTAAGAAGCCCCAGAGTAACCATGTAAACACATGGAGACTGAACACCACACTGCTGAACGAGGATTGGGTCATAGAAGAAGTAAGGGGAGAAGTTAAAAAATATCTAGAAACCAATGAAAACAGAGACACAACAAATCAAAACCTCTGGGACACCTTGAAGGCAGTACTAAGAGGAAAATTTATAGCACTGAGTGCCCACATAAGAAGACCAAAAAATCATGAAATAAATAACCTAATGACACAGCTCAAAGCACTCGAAAAAAAGAGCAGTCTAACCCCAAAGCTAGTAGAAGACAGGAAATTATGAAAATCAGAGCAGAAATTAATGAAGTAGAGAATAAAAAAACAATACAGAAGGTCAACAAAGCCAAAAGCTAGTTTCTTGAAAAAATAAAGATGATAGATAAACCATTGGCCAACCTAACCAAAAGAAAGAGAATCAACCAAATTAGCAAAATAAGAGGTGAAAAAGGTGATATTACCACCCACAGTATGGAAATACAGAGGATCATCAGAAACTATTTTGAAAAACTATACTCCAACAAAATGGAAAATCTAGAAAAAATTGACAAATTTCTAGACACATATAACCCTCTTAAATTGAGTCAAGAAGATATAGAAAACTTAAACCGACCAATAACAATCAAAGAGATAGAAAGAGCAATAAAGAGTTTACCATCAAACAAAAGCCCAGGGCCAGATGGTTTTCCAAGTGAATGTTATAAAACATTTATATAATTACAATGTACCAATTATTATAAAAAATTAAAAAAACATTTATAGAAGAGCTAATCGCAATACTCCTCAAACTATTCCATGAAATAGAAATGGGACCCTCCCAAACACATACTATGAAGCCAACATCACATTAATAACATAAGAAAAACAATACATGTAATTCACCACATAAACAAACATAAACAAACTTAAAATAAAAAACCACATGATCATCTCAATTGATGCTGAAAAAGCATTTGACAAAATCCAACACCCATTCATGCTAAAAGCACTGCAGAGAATCAGAATAGAAGGAATATACCTCAACATCATAGAGGCAACATACAATAGGCCTACAGCCAATATCATATTAAATGTAGAAACACTGACTGCAAGAGTTCCCATCAAAAACAGGAACAAGACAAGGATGTCCATTATCACCTCTTCTGTTCAATATAGTACTTGAGACTCTAGCCAGAGCAATAAGGCAAGAGAATGAAATCAAAGGGGTAAAAATAGGGAAAAAAGAACTAAAACTATCCCTTTTTACAGATGACATGATACTATACTTAGAAGACCCAACAAACTCAACCAAAAAACTTATAGAACTGATCAACAAACTCAGCAAAGTGTCTGGATACAAAATCAATCTTAAAAAATCAGAAGCTTTCCTGTATGCCAACCATAAACCCACTGAAAAAGAAATCCAGAAAACAATTCCACTTGCAATCGCAGCCTGAAGAATAAAATACTTAGGGATAAACCTGACCAAAGAGGTAAA
>PVLC010043941.1:0-12354 GCA_004027655.1 Graphiurus murinus
AAATAAGGACAAACTCTTTGCTACATTTTCTCTTTAAGGATTTTATACACGAAGTTAAAGAATAGTTTTGTCAGGATAACGGAGTTGGATTGTAAACAACAATCTGTAAGAGTAATATTTCCCAAGATGGCACTCCAGATTTTTTTAAACTAGCAGACTGCTTTGGCAATAGCCAAAACATTCAGGAATAGCTGTTAATGACTTAGCCAGATGTATCTTAGAAAATCAACTGTCTGGCCAAACCACCAAACCCTACAAAAAGGGAGAGTGAGCTCAGCAGGTAGAAAAAATTCCATCATGCATGATATATGCTAGAAATATGGTTGTGACTCAACTACGAACAGTCTATATTTCTTGGTGTATTTTAAAACATCTATTGAAGTCAGTTTCTCCAAATGCTTCAGCAAGAGAACAAATAAGCTTTTACTAAGTCAAATCCTAGTATCCTCATGGTATTCATGTGTGTTCCTGGTGTGCTTATTAATTTCCAGGCATCCTGCACTCAGTGGGTGATTCTGGGTCATTATTCCAGAAAAGCAGCATGCATTTGTCATTCAAAATGCATTGTTATCTAGTGAGCCATTATGCTATGGTTTGCTTGTTAACAATTAATTTTCAAAACAAGCTGCTATTCGAAGATATATTCTTAAAGAAAAACAAGTTTATGTTACTGGGAACACATCTGCCTAACTCCTTGTGTTTGTTGTATTTTGGGATTGTTCACTGGGAGGAGGCCTCTCTCTGGCCCTCTCTCCTCAGAGGAGGGGAAAAAAAGAGGATTTATCTGGTTGAAAAATTTGGGAGCTCATTCAGGTCAATGTCTCTGTCTCTGTCTCTGTCTCCTTGTCATACACACTCTGTTTCAGCTGGCTACTGGCAGGGATGAATTCTCAGGGGCTCCTGGCTCCAGGAGAGCTGTGCTTGCCTGTGGGTATTCTGCAGTCTCATCTGCTTGCTGTCAGGTGGAACCTTATCAACTTAAGTTGTCTCAGGAAATTGGGAAAGAGGAGTGAGAGAGTTCTGGCCACTTGACATTGAAGAGGAAAGTAGATTCAGTCCAGGGGCACATGAGGAAGCCCACTGGAGCAGCAGGCCTTAAGATATGCTCATCCTAGTAGACTAGTGGAAGGGGATTTGGAGAGAGAGGGAGGGAGGGGGAAACAAAGGCTTGATGAAGACATCAGTTCAAATAATGTTACGTCCATATATGAAGATATCACTACCAGTCTCACTAAAATATACAGGGAGGGAGGAGTGGGGCGGGTTCCAGAGGGAGTCACTCCAGGTGCTGTGCATGTATGTTTGTACCACGTTGCCTCACTATGATGTATAGTTGCAACGCACCAATAAAAGTATATCAAAAACAAGCAGGGCTTGGTGGTACAGGCTTGTAATCCCAGTACTTGGGAAGCTAAAACAGGAGGATCACAGGTTCGTGGCCAGCCTCAGCTACTTAGTGAGGGCCTCTGCAACTTAGTGAAACCCTGTTTCAAAATAAAGAATAAAAAATAGGGCTGGGGGGTGTAGCTTAGAGGCAGAATACCCCTGGGTTCAATTCTCAGTAACACACGTGAGCGCGTGCGCGCGCACACACACACACACACACACACACACAGACAAAAGTATATAAAAAACAAAACAAAACCCCAAAAACATGTTCTTTCCTTAGGTTCACATGTAATAAAGGCATTTGTGTCTCAGTTGAGGAAGGAAGTAAGGGTGAGAGAAACAGAGAGAGGGAGTAAGGAAGGAATGAATTCCGGTATCATCAGTATTTAAAAACAAAATCAAAAGGTATTTTAAAGAAATCAGTTATGAACATATATCAAAGTGCCATTTCAGTTTTTCATGAGAGGAAGGGTTTTGAACAAGCCAAGTCATGCATTCTCTCTTACTGGAGACCTTTCATAGGAAAAAAGAATGCAAAGATAAGAGTAGGCATAAGTACAAAGAAAAATAATGTCTAGTTCAAAATCGTTAGACTCCTGACTTAGAGTCAACTGAAAGAGAGCTGTTCACCTAAAGGTCTCAATCTCATCCATGTTTGTCAGAAAAACACTTAAATGTTTCATACAGAATCCATATTTTTCCAAGGAAAATGTGAATTACTGCATGTGAAAGTTGTGTCCCAAATCAAAATAAGGACAAATTTTCTTTATCATTTCTTATGCTAAAAATTTCAATACCAAGATATCCTACTTTTCTTTCATAGGAGCCTTTCAACATTATGAGTGTATTTACATAAAAATATGCTTCAAATAATTGTCACAGTGACATGCTAGATGATAATAATCATGAACTGCCACATGTTAAGCATTTATCTTATGCCAAGTGTTACTGTAAATATTAACTTATTTAAATTCCACACGCTCCAGTGGAGGCAGATTGTAGCAGACACTGTTGAGTTCCAACCTAAGACCTTTCCATTAGTCCGTTAAGTTGGCTGCCTTCCACCCTTAGCATATGTATTGCTTTTCCTAAAAGTTTTTCTGGAAACTTGAGCCTCTTCTTTCCTGATGCACTGAAGTGCCAGAGAATTGGGATTCCTGGAGGAGCCTTCAACCAAGTATTTATGGAAGTATTTATGGATTGGATGTATAAATACCCAGCTCCTTCACTCTTCGGTGGGATGGCTCTGAGGCCATGTGTCTTAAGCTGGCTACCACAGGGAGAAGCACCAGTTTTTCACAGCGATAACTTGCTGGATAACACACACCCTTCACTGGCTGCTTTTACTTCCCTTTCTCAAGTTCCCACTTTCCTTTAGATTTCCTGGATGAATTACACTTGAATCCTTGCCTCAGCCTGGGCTTCTGAGGAACACAAATTAAAATAATTGGTACCATAAATGGCCCTTAGATGTGGACACTTGGAGTGGGATCCTGCAACTGGATCCTAACAGGCCAGATGGCAGTAAGTACCTACTGGCTAGTGGGGTGTGATGGGACTGGTTACATCTTCAGGAATGCAAGAATGAGACTCTTACCTGTGGTAAGATTTGATTGACTTATAAGCGACGGCAGTGCTCTGGCATACACAGTGTCTCCAGCACTGCAGTGCAATGAGGCCACAGCAACTGTAAGCATTGTGAACTGGTTAGTAGTTATTCTATGCCGCTGTGCAGAGTCTCAGATGAATTAACCAAGACTCATGCCATTATGTGAAAAAGCCAGCAGGTGTTTGTGGTGTGTGTGTGTGTGTGTGTGTGTGTGTGTGTGTGTGTGTGTCCACGCACGTGTGCTATTGGGATTAAACCCAGGGTCTTCTGCCTCTAAGCTACACCCCCAGCCCTATTTTATTTTTATTTTTTATTTTGGAACAGGGTCTCACTAAATTGCTGAGGGCCTTGCTAAGTTGCTGAGGCTGGACTTGAACCTGCAATCCTCCTGTCTCACCTTTCCAAATGCTTGGATTATAGGTATGTGCCACTATGCCTGGGTTGTGGTAGCTTTTAAAGAAGCCCTCAAATGAGAGTGCAGAACTATTTTAAAAGTCATTTCCAAGACCTGATTTTGAGAAAAGATTTGCCAACATGACTGAATTAACAACCCTGGAAAGCCTTCTAGGATAATAGTTAGTGCCCTGATGAAGGAGAAATGAGACCTTAGCTATGGGATGAGGATATGTGGGATGGCTGTCCTTGGGACCTAGACTCCCAGATATACCCTAAGTTAGCAGAGTATAACATTCTCTTCTTGCTTGGAAACTGTTTGAAAGCTTCATATAACTACGCCTTGCAAAATGACACTTCCCCCTCACCCAAGATCTTTCCCAATTCCCCTCCTTGCTTCTGAACCACTCACCAGCCTCAGCATGGCCTGATCAGGAAAATAATTCCATTTCTGCTTTGGAATGGATTATTCATCAAAAACCCTTCAGGACCAGGCTGAGTGTGTTGTCAGGGACCAAAAGAAGATGCTGTGAGTGGATGAGTTTATCCTGTGATTTCATCTGTAATGTTCTGCCATTCCTACTAAGCTTCTATCTAATATGGCTCCTTAAAATTGGACAAAAAAAAAAAATGACTGTATAACATGGAATTCCATGAGTGAATATTCAGGAAAAGCTCAGGGAACTGGTCATTTCAGGACAGACTTATAACACAAGGGCATAACTCTGTTCTGTGGAAGGTGGAAGAGGAAGCTCTCCTTCATTCCAGCCATGGGAATACACTAGTGAAGGGAACCAGCATTCGTCAAGGTCAGTGGTGGTCTTCCTTTTGAAGCAGAATGGAGACAAACGCAAGTTTTATGGGACTAGGTTCCCTGGAGATGACGAGATTTCAGACTAGTCAAGGCCAAGTGGCAACACAAAAACTTTTGGAGTCCTGATGGATGCAATTGCTGTGAAGAGTAGCCCTACAAGAGACCACCAGGAATCTCTACCCCATAGGAATCAATAGTAATGGCTTACAGAGTGCTATAATTATAAGTCAAAATAGATGGGAAGCCAAGAGTATTGCTTAATATCTATAATAAAAAATGATCAAGAGTGGAGGAATAGCAAGCAAGCAGTTGTCTAACTACTGTTGTTGCAGACTAGCACTAATAAAAGTATAAAAAGTAAAGGTCTTTGAAAAAAGAAAAAAGAAAGAGTGGAGGACCAGGAGGCTCTGTCAGCCACAGCAAAGGAAAGTCATGATCTGTTGACTGGTTTCCAGATCTAAACCTGTTCTCAGACCACACTGAGTCTTCCGGTGTGGTGGCATATCCCTGTAATCCTAGTACCTGGGAATCCAAGACACGAGGATCACAGGTTTGAAGCCAACCTCAGCAACTTAGCAAAACCCCTCAGCAACTTAGTGAGACCCTGTTTCAAAATAAAAGGGTTGGGGGGGTATAGCTCAGAAGTAGAATACGACTGAGTTGAATCCCCGGTAATAGTCTCCCCTAAATAAATAAAAAACAAACAAATAAATAATAAAAGATTGTCAATAAATAAACAATCCCTCTAAAATAAATCAATAAAAATGAGAGACAGAGTCTTTTGGGGGATTATTTCCTCAGTAAATAAGCAATTCCCCCAAAACAGATAAATAAAAAGTAAAAGACTGAATCTCCTTAAGACCCTAAAATGCCAATGCATGTTTAAAATAATGATTTCCCCAGTACTTCTCCTAAGGATCATATAACGATTTCCTCATGTAATGTACATGATCAAAGAAAAGGGAATATTCAAATCTCAAAGATAGTTAAACACAGGGTCTGAGCTTACTCTAATACAAAAAATAAAACACCATCGTGACTTCCTTATAAGAATGCAGAGGCTGATGATGGTGTCTTGTCTTAAAATTTGCCTCACAGTGGGAGCCAGATGTCATTTTCCTGGTCCTGGAGTACATAATTGGGATGGGCGTGCTCACTAGCTGGTAGTAGCAGCATGCTGATCCTCTAGTTTTGCTATAACTCAGAAGGGGAAGGAAGGCCAACTAGGAGCTTCTGAATTTGCTCAATGTGGCCAAGACAATAAGTCAGGTGCAATACACCATCCTACATGGAAGAGCAGGTACTAGTGCCACCCTTAAAGATGTAAAAGGATACAAATTCTCACTATGTCCCCATTTAACCTACCAGTATGCTCCCTGAAAACTAAGATGAATTATGGCAGATGATATGAATACATTTATTAAGTAACATGGAAGGCTGCCAGCTTTGAATGAGGTTCTTCAGTACATTCAGGCTATATTACAAGCAGCAGTGCTATTTAGGCCATATGTCATGGCAGATCCTGTGGTGCTAGAAGATTCTGTGTTACATAAGGATGCCATATGTGGTTTCTGCCAGCCCCAAGAGAAGAGTCATAGTGCAGACCCCCTACAGTTTTCAAGAAGACCATGTCATCTGCAATAGAAAACTATTAATCCTCTGAAATTAGTTCCTGGTATGCTACTGTGTCCTAAAACATCTTAGGCTATAAACATCAAGTGACAATATGATGGATATGAACATCATCATTTTTGTATTGTTAGAATCACCAAGTAATGAGATGAAGGGGTATTACATATGATGGAAATGATACAATCAAGATCAGGCCAAAGGGAGATGGAGGGATAAGAAACTTAAGATGTCTCAGATTCTCCCTCTATGTCACCTTTCTTGAGCTAATGTCAGCTCCACAGCTAATGCCTATGATCTTTGTGAGCCATTCTCCATGACTAGCTATCAGAATATAATGGATTCAGGTTGACAGGTTGATAAAATTAAAAAGTATATTGCTGCTATTCTGCAACCCAACCTCAATGTTGGCCCTGAAAACAGCACTGAGGTTAAATCCTTCTGGGAGCAGAGCTTTGATGGCATACCTGGCCAAGAAGCAGATGTGGAAAGGAAATTGTCTGAGGTCAGGATACACATAGTCTTTGGGGCATAAAAATAGCTTGGAGTCACCTGGAAAGAGAAAGGTTGAAAGATTGTAGACAGAAAATTCATTGAACAGGAGTGCAAGGTGCAAATCTTTATTCTCATACCAATGTTCACACTCACTGGAGAGGAGGCTGAACAAATAGGAGAATAGGGTGATTTTTGTATACGTATGTATTGAAAAGCATCAAGGTCCTGGCCATGGTAGCACAGTGCTTGAAAAATTGGCTTTTAAATGAAGTAGCCAGTGTCAGGCATGAAGGTTATGCATGTCCTTTTTCTTGCTGAGGCTGACATATTTACTACCAGGGCTGAATGTTAACCTATCAATAGAATGATTGATGCTGAACTCTCAATATGGTACCATTCTTCAAGAAACCAAACAACCACTTGGTGGCACGTTAAGTAAATAAGACCCCTTTCACCCTGAAAAGGATGAAAATTTGTGTTTACTAGAATTGATACATGTATGAATGTAATTTTTTTCTATCCCATAGCACCCTGGCCACCACTGCTAAAATCAGAGTTTCTGATTTATCATCACGGAAGTATCACATTGGATGAAGGAGGCATGGCAGTGGGGAAATGTCCACTTTCCCTAACATAAACATCATTATTCATAAACTGTCAGTCTCATAGAACACTAGAGTGGTCTCATAAAGGCAGAGCTAAATCACCAGCATTGGAATTGCATGCTCAGGGACCTGGAGTATTGTTTTTCAAGATGCAGGATATACTTTGAATCAACAGCCACTAAACATATAGTTTAGCATTTCCAATACAAAAATTAAATGCATTCAGGAACCAAAGTGTGAAAAGAGTAGTATCTTGCTTCACCATCAGTCCCAGTGACCTAAGGGATTTTTTATTTACTGTCCATGCTACTTTGAAGTTCTCTGGATTATCATCTCTGGTTCCTAAATAAATGTGGTTATTTCTATCAGATGACAATGTAGGTTCCATTAAGCCTAAAGCTATAATTTCAGCTTGGTTATTTTAGATTTATCATACCAATAGACCAGCCGGCACTATTCCAGAAAGAATAATTGGCACTGCTTATCATGAAGAGATAAGAGTTTCTGCTACATTACTGGGATAATGCAAAGTATTTGGAATTCAAAGAGTTCAATCAGAAACCACTTATTTCTTCCATTCCTGGTGATACAGAATATTATAGCAGCTTGATAGGAGCACAAAGCAAAGAGTGAAAACCTACATTACCCAAGAGCAAGCAACCCACACTTGGCTAGAGGTGCTAGCCAAGCTGCAAGGAATCTATCTGTAAAGGGTGAGAGAAGGAAGGATGAATATCAAATTATACCTCAATAAAGCTGTTCAGAGTGGCCTAAATACCAGGAATGCTACCCTTTATTAAGGATATTATAATAAGAAATCAAACATATTCAAATGTTTGACATAGTAAGTCCAAGATACAAGAGTTGGTTTACCTTCCTATCTATGCAGTTTGCATTTGAGGGATGATGTGGGAAAGTATTTGGGTGTTTCATGCAGACTGGGGATCACGGCAGAGAAAAAGAATGTGAATTGTTAAAGGGTCAGTTTGAACGTGTATGTTTGCACATACAGAAAGCTTCTGACCACTCCTGCAGGTTGCTTCTCCCATGGACTGTGGCAAGCTGAAGTAAGTACAAATCTCTTAACAATCACATTGTTCTATTCTCTGATAAAAATCAGCAGAAAAAGGACCCTCCCTGGTAAGAATAGAGCCTTAACCCCCCAGCCCTTACCCTAAGTCAAGTAGGATAGGCTCAGATCCACAGGCTGCCCTGAGTGCTTTATGGACCCTGAGGCTTGGGTCCTCCATGAATAGTAAGTAGAAGTCTGCTCAGTTCTCTTCAGTGTTCATCTCTGCTGAATTCCAATGCTGCTTTGCTAGTGCAATACACAGGGAGAAGTACCTATGTGAGATTGACCAGTGCCTTTACAGATTCCTCTTGTCCAAGATGAACTTTAAATCAACTGTCTCTTCCTGATAAACCACATGGGTAAATCTTAATGATGCAGAAAGCTCAGGGAAATTTTGCTTTAGCATCTTGAAATAAAGGAGGAAGCTGGGAATGAAGTCATCTTCTGTATAATGGACACAGCTAAATATACAAGTGAAGCAATCAGTTAGCCAAAGAGGTATTGCAAGAAAGGAAGGGCAAGGAAGAGGAGGTGATAAGTCATAGGTACCATAGGGAGGAAAGAAGGCAATTAAGACTTGGAAGTTGTTGATATTCTAATTATGGTGGCCCACTGGAGTGCATAGTAAAGTTAATTTTTAATACCCAAATTTAGCCTTATCGTCTTACTCTGATAAACATTACACTACCCTAAGAACTGGCTTATGGGACTCAAATAGCTTGAACTTTGACTCATTGTCCTGTGATATAATACGAATGTCATCCTCGTGTAGGCAGAGGAATATGTGGGCTGATGAGGTATTGATAGCAATGCAATGACAGACTGTGGGGGATGTTTTCCTTTATTCTTTCCATATTTTAACAATTTTGTCTATTTTAACTTCAATTTTTTCATTTGTGCTGGTTTAATCAGGTTTATTTTTTTTTACTCTTTTTGTTTTCTGCTAGTAAGTATTGCAGAGTTTTATTTTGCTAATGGATAACTTCCCATTTTTAGACACTAACATTTCATTCTGTATTTCTCAAATAATGTTATGAATTTAAATAGTGATATACTCACTAAGTGTAAAATTAAAGTTATGGTTTGGAAGCCCACCTCCACTGATTGTACAGTTACGGCACTTGGCAGAGGGGACATGCATCAGATAACTGTTTCTTGATGAAAAGCATCCATTGATACATTGATAGGTGGATGTGGGAAGGGCTTGGGCCATTCTCAATGACTCAGATGGCTTTAGTTCTTTTACTACCTTTCATTACCTACATTTTTACTTAGCCCCGGCTTTAGCCTCTAATCTAATAGTTATTTTTAGATTCTATTAAAATTTTTTTTTTCTTGAGGTCATCTGTATCACCATTTTGGATTTCAGAGTTTTCTAGATTTTGAGATCAATTTTTTCTTATCTGCTTTATGTCTTTCAGGAACCCTTTCCAATTTTGCTGTGTCCATTCTTCCTATTTTCCAGAGCACCTATGAATTAGGTTTGATATTTAATGTTCATTTCTGTAGTATTTTGTAAGTAAAATAAAGTCATCTTATTTGTCTACTGTGATTTCTATATTGAGCCCAAAGGAAAAAATTGATTAGGTAAATGACAAAGTAATAAATAGTTGAGATTTATTTATTATTTATTTATTTTTAATTTTTTTTGTGGTCCTGGGGATGGAACCCAGGGGCATTCTACCCCCAAGCTACCTATTTTTTATTCTTTATTTTGAAACAGGGTCTCACTAAGTTGCAGAGAACCTCACTAAGTAGCTGAGGCTGGCTGGGAACCTATGATTCTCCTGTCTCAGCCTCTTAAGTGCTGGGATTACAAGTGTGCACCACCACACTCAACTGAGATTTATTAATATTTTCTTTGAGTAAGGGGATAGTTTACCAAACATTTATGGAGATAGTATGTAATAGATCAAATTTGAAAACCTTATTAACTCATAGCCATGATTTTGCTTAATATAAATACAACATAAACATTGAGGAAATGCTATTTAAAAATAATTGTTACTGTAAGAGTCACTTAAGGGAAAGTTGTAAATCCCATGACATTGCATTTATTGCAGCTACTTGCTTTTCCTTTTTTTTTTTTTTTTTTTTTTGCATATAAACATGCAACTTCTGTCTACCACAAATTAGCCTTCATTCATATCCTCTTTGTTTTCCAGCATTGGCATGATGCCCTTGGTCCTCTCTTTGTTACTTGTCCTTGCTGTGCTGGATGTTGGTGGCAAATGCAGAGCATGGAGCACCTCTGTGTGTACTTACCCAGCATTTCACCACACACTGTGACTTGCCATTAATTGCAGGAAAAAATAGAAGCTAACAGGAAGCAAAGTTGATGTGGCACACCAAGTTAATGAAGTGGAGGAAATATGAAGATTCAGGAGATGAAAGATGATTCGCCCCATGGATTACAGAAATAACTACTCTGAATTGAACAATTTCCCAATAGTCTTTTTATGCAAATTCTTAAAACACCTAGAGTTATCTTAAAACACACACACACAAAGTAGTTAGAAATAAAAAAGAATAAGAGAGATAAGTTTATTTCACCAAATAAAGAAGAAAATCAGAGATATGGAAAGAGTTGGTAAAAAAAAAAAAAGGATTACTGTGAATAGTGCAGAGAAATAAGAATAGTAAGGCAAGAAAAAACAAATGTCTCAAAAAGTAACTGCACTGTCTTGATAGGAGGTAAATAAAATTGTATAAGCTGTATACATCAGAGTGTATATATATAGTCCCTCTGTGTACATAAACTTTGGTAAAGCCATCCACGATGATGTAAAAGTTTAAATGTGTATTTATGTAGAAACTATTACAACAGTGCAAGAGTAGGAAAAACACATCTTGGAGTAAGGTGTGTGTGTGTGTGTGTGTGTGTGTGTGTGTGTGTGTGTGTGTGTGTGTGTCTGGGAATTGAACCCAGGGGCATTCTACCTCTGAGCTACACCCCCAGTCCTATTTATTTTGAAACAGGGCCTCACTAAGTTGCCGAGGCTAGCAGCAAACCTATGATTCTCCAGTCTTAGTCTCAGTCTTAGTCTCCCACGTACTAGGAATACAAGCATGGGCCACCATACTTGGCTGAGTAGCATATTTTGATAAGCTTATTTGGGAGGGAAAAAAATCACTTCACACTAGTTTCTATGTTCCTATATGAAGAGGATATAATTCTGCAAAAGAATGAGGGAAGGGTGAAGGAATCATGTAAAACAAATGGGGAAAAGGGGAAGAAATACACTAGAGGCAAGAAAATGCTGACCATAGCTAAAGGGAGAATTTCATGAGACCAGACATAGATAATGAGAATTTACCAAATTGTTTGGTAATGAGCTTAATTTCTTCCATCTCACATACTTTAAGCAAATTCTTAATTTCACACTAAGGCTTTTGTAAATGACTTTTTTCATGAGAATTTAAAGTTTCATGTAAATAAAAATGTCTTGGTGAGCCCAAAGCTTACAACCTCAATCAGTCCTACTTTGGAAATTTAGAAAAACTCTAGAAGAATTTCTTTTATTTAGGAATTGACAGAAACCACCACTCTCTAGATATTATGATACTTTTATTCATTCAACCATAGGCTACTGACTTTCTACCTTTTGTAAAGCACTGTTAAGCATAACTAACAAGATGACTTAAAAAAGGACAGTAGTAAGTAACAAGTTCTTATATAATAAAATACTAAAATAAGTTGATGATCATTAAGTATATTTGATGTGAGGTATAATTACAGTAAAGATGGCTACAAAGAGAAAATAGAGGATGCAGGTGACAGGTCTCTGGCTTGCCTTGGCAAACCCAGCCCTCCCCACCTCCTGTTTGTAGTTCTCAGGATAACTATTCAAGATACGGCAGCCTGGGATGGGAGGAAATATCTGGGATAGCCAGAGCATCATCCTTGTCCCCCGCAAGAACAGGATATCCTCAACACTTTATTTAAGAAATCACAGATCCTCCTGGGGTGTAAAATCCCAGAACAGAATACCTTCATGCTCCCTTGACTATGTTGAAATGTGGGTCAGGCACAAATAAAACTCCAAACACCAAGGCAGCTTTCCTGAGTTTCAGGGGGCTAGCTCGCCATGAATCTTAGGTTTCTGTTGTCCCTTGCTCTCTACCTGTAAGAAATAAACGTGCTCCACACACCATGCTAATGTCCCATGACTGTTCTGTGTCTCTGGACTCCTCCAAATGGTAGAGTAACTGGTACATGGTGAGCCTGCTTTACAGAGAAAAGAACTCAAAAAGGAAGTTAAATATGGACTGCCTCTTAAAAGGTGGGTAAAATTGTGTGAAGTGGAGAATCGAATCCAGACAGTGGGTAAGAGAGAGTTGAACACAC
>PVLC010043942.1:0-12354 GCA_004027655.1 Graphiurus murinus
GGCATTCTACCTCTGAGCCACACCTCCAGCCCTATTTTATTCTTTTATTTTGAAAGAGTATCTCACTGAGTTACAGATGGCCTCACTAAATTGCTGAGGCTGGCTGCAAACCTTCGATCCTCCTGTCTCAGCCTCCCAAGTACTGGGATTACAAGTGTGTGCCACCTCGCCCAGCCATGACTGGCTTTTTTTTTTTTTTTTTTTTTTTTTTTTTTTTTTTTTTTTTTTTTTTTTTTTTTTTTTTTTTGCGGTACTGGGAATTGAACTCAGGGGCATTCTACCTCTGAACTATACCCCCAGCCCTAGTTTTCATTCTTTATTTTGAAACCGAGTTTCACCAAGTTGTGGAGTGCCTCACTAGGTAGCTGAGGCTGGCTGCGAACCTGGATCCTCTGGTCTCAGCCTCCCGAATGCTGGGATTACAAGCGAGCACCACCATGATAGGCTTGCTGCAAGTATTCTGACAACTGACAGTAGGGAGTTGGAACTTATTAAAGATGGAAAAACTCTGGTGCTTTGACTGAGGCACAACTTTGAAGGTTATAAGCTTCAGTGACAATACTAACAGTAAAAGGCTTTGAGATAGCCGGGCGTGGTTGCACATGCTTGTAATCTCAGTATTCGGGAGCCTGAGACCGGAGGATCCGGGTTCGCGGCCAGCCTCAGCTACCTAGTGAGGCACTCTGCAACTTAGTGAGACCCTGTTTCAAAATAAGGAATAAAAAATAGGGCTGAGGGTATAGCTCGGAGGTAGGAGGTAGAATGCCCCTGAGTTGAATCCCCAGCACCGCACAAAAAATAAATAAAAAAATAAAAACAAGCGTGCACCACCACGCCCGGCAGTTTTATTCTTTTATTTATTTATTTGTTTATTTATTTATTTATTTGCGGTATTGGGGATTGAATTCAGGGCCACTCAGGGGGCATTCTACCTCTGAGCTACACCCTAGTCCTATTTTTTATTCTTTATTTTGAAACAGGGTCTCACTAAGTTGTGGAAGGCCTCACTAATAGCTGAGACTGACCTCGAACCCTCATCCTCTTGTCTCAGCCTCCCAAGTACTGGGATTACAAGCGTGTGCCACCATGACCGGCTTCCATAATTTTTAACAGTGATTGTTTTGAGTAGCTTCATGAAACTTTGAGCTGTCTGGCTCTACCCTGGACACCAATCATTCCTTTGTCTTTTTTCTAGGTTATCCACCTCGTGTAAGCTACTGCCCTCTGGTCATGTAGTAGTTGTCCCAGTTATCAGATCGTTTGTTGGGATCACAGTTTCAGATTGTGTGCCTTCAAGCAACCTTAATTTCACTTTTTTTTTTTCTTTTCCTGGTACTGGGCCTCCAGCTTGCTAGATAAGCACTCTTGCTGAGAGACATCCTCAGCCCTTCTTTTTTTTTTTTTTTTTTTTTTTTTTTGCGGTACTGGGGGTTGAACTCAGGGGCATTCTACCTCCGAGCTATATCCCCAGCCCTTTTTTTTATTCTTTATTTTGAAACCGAGTCTCACTAAGTTGCGGAGTGCCTCACTAGGTAGCTGAGGCTGGCCGCGGACCCGGATCCTCCGGTCTCAGCCTCCCGAATGCTGGGATTACAAGCGTGCGCCACCACGCCCGGCTAGCCCTTCTTATTACTATTTTTTTTTTTTGGTACTGGGGATTGAACTTAGGGACATTCTGCCTCCAGCTATACCCCCAGCCCTATTCTTTTTTTTATTCTTTACTTTGAAACAGGGTCTCACTAAGTTGCAAAGGGTCTCACTAAGTTGCAGAGTGCCTCACTAGGTAGCTGAGGCTAGCTGTGAACCCGGATCCTCCAGTCTCAGCCTCCCAAATGCTGGAATGACAAGCGTGCCCAACCACGCCCGACTAACCCTTCTTATTTTTTATTTGAAACAGGTTCTCGCTAAATTGCTGATGTTCTTGCTAAATTGCTGCGCCTGGCCTTGAACTTGCCATCCTCCTGTCTCAGCCTCCCAAGTACTAGGATTACAGGCATGTGCCACTGTGCCTGGCTTGTCCTTAATTAATTATTCTTAGGTTACTGGGGGCTGAAAGGGGGATGGGAGCTCTACCACTGAGATACTGAGATATACTCCCAGCCCCTTTTTATTTTTCATTTCGAGACAGGGTCTAAGTAGTCAAATTTGGCCTCGAACTTGTGATCCTCTTGCCTCAGCTTCCAGAGTAGGTGGGATTACAGGAGGTTACTTTGGTGCCCAGCTGTATTTTGGTACTGGGGATTTAAACCAGTGGCATTCTACCTCTGAACTATACTCCTAGCCCTTTTTATTTTTTGTTTTGAAACAGTGTCTTACTAGGTTGCTGAAAATCTCACTAAATTGCTGAGGCTATCCTTGAACCTCCTAAAAGCTAAAACAGCTTTGAAAGTATTGGGATTACAGGTAAACACCACCACTCCCAGCTGCCTTTTACTTTTTTTTTCTTCCGGTACTGGCAATTGAACTCAGGGACATTCTAACTTTGAGTTATACCCCCAGCCCTATTTTTTCTCTTTTTTTTTGCGGTACTGGGGATTGAACTCAGGGGCATTCTACCTCCGAGCTATACCCCCAGCTCTATTTATTTTTCTTTATTTTGAAACCGAGTCTCACTAAGTTGCGGAGTGCCTCACTAGGTAGCTGAGGCTGGCTGCGAACCCGGATCCTCCGGTTTCAGCCTCCCGAATGCTGGGATTACAATCATGTGCCACCACACCCGGCCCCAGCCCTATTTTTTATTCTTTATATATATATATTTATTTATTTGTGGAATTGGGGATTGAACTCAGGGACAGTCTACCTCTGAGCTATACTCCCAGCCCTATTTTTTATTCTTTATTTTGAAACCCAGTCTCACTAAGTTGCAGATTGCCTTACTAGGTAGGCTGAGGTTGGCGGAGGACCCGGATCCTCCAGTCTCAGCCTCCCTATGCTGGGCTTACAAGCATGCACCACCACGCCCGCTTGCCTTTTACTTTTTTTTTTTTTTTTTTTGCGGTACTGGGGATTGAACTCAGGGGCATTCTACCTCCGAGCTATACCCCCAGCCCTATTTTTTATTCTTTATTTTGAAACTGAGTCTCACTAAGTTGCGGAGTGCCTCACTAGGGAGCTGAGGCTGGCCCTGAACCCAGATCCTCTGGTCTCAGCCTCCTGAGTGCTAGGATTACAAGCGTACGCCACCACGCCCAGCTCCCCACTTGCCTTTTACTTTTAATGATGGCCTCCAAACTCTAGAACTAAGCCTGGCATGGTGGTACATGTCTGTAATCCCAGTACTTGGGAGGCTGTAATAGGAGGATCACAGGTTTGAGGACAGCCTCAGCAAGTAGTGAGATTGTCCTCAACCTAGACAGACTGTGTTTCAAAATAAAAATAAAGCTGGGTGTGGTGGCACACGCTTGTAATCTCAGCCTTTGGGAGGCTGAGACCGGAGGATCCGAGTTCAAGGCCAGCCTCAGCTACCTAGTGAGGCATTCGGCAACTTAGTGAGACCCGGTTTCAAAATAAAGAACAAAAAATAGGGCTGGGGGTGTAGCTTGGAGGTAGAATGTTTCTGAGTTCAATTCCCAGTACCTCAAAAAAAAAAAATTTTTTTTAGAAGGATCCCAGTACTTGGGAGGCTAAGACAAGAAGATCGCAGGTTCCAGGACAGCCTCAGCAAGTAGTGAGACTCATCAACCTAGCGAGAGACTTTGTTCCAAATAAATAAAATTAGGCTGGGAATGTAGCTTGAAGGTAGAGTACCTTTGGGTTCAATCCCTAGTAAAACACACACACACACACACACACACACACACACACACACACACACACAAGATATTTAGAAAGAGAAACTACAGCCAAGGCATGGTGGCCCACACTTGTAATTCCAGTACTTGGCAGGCTGAGATGGTGAGATGGGAGGATTCAGGTTCATGGCCAGCCTTAGCTACTTAGTGAGGCCCTCTGCAACTAAGTGAGACCCTGTTTCAAATAAAGAATGAAAAATAGAGCCGGGCGTGGTGGTGCACGTTTGTAATCTCAGTACTTGGGAGGCTGAGACCGGAGTATCTGGGTTCATGGCCAGCCTCAGCTACTTAGTGAGGCCCTCTGCAACTTAGTGAGATGCTGTTTCAAAATAAAGAATAAAAAAATAGGTCTAGGGGTGTAGCTGGGAGGTGGAATACCCCTGGGTTCAATCCCCAGTACCAAACACACACCACACACACACACACACACACACACACACACACACACACACGAATAAAAAATAGGACTGGGGAGCTGGGCGTGGTGGCCCAGGTTTGTAATCCCAACATTTGGGAGGCTGAGACCGGAGGATCTGGGTTCGAGGCCAACCTCAGCTACCTAGTGAGGCCCTTCGCAACTTAGTGAGACCCTGTTTCAAAATAAAGAATAAAATATAGGGCTGGGGGTATAGCTCAGAGGTAGAATACCCCTGATGCCCTGAGTTCAATCCCCAGTACCGCTAAAAAAATAAAATAATAATAATAATAAAAAAATAAATAAAAAATAGGACTGGGGGTGTAGCTTGGAGGTAGAATGCCCCTGGTTTCAATCCTCAGCACCACAAAAAAATAAAATTAAAAAAAAATAAATAAAGAGAAACTATAGTCACATTAACTTTTTTTTTCTCCCTCCTGTCTCAGCCTCCCAAGTACTAGGATACAAATTGGAACTGCCAGGCCTGGCTACATTCACATAACTTTATCACAGCATATTGTTATAAACACTCAATATTAATACTAGTTATTGTGAATCCCTTATTGTGTCTAATTTATAATTACACTTTATCATAGGAACTATGTATAGGATGGGCTTGGAGTATATTCATTCTCTGCAGATAAAGGAAGTACTATTTTATTGGGAATGTGCAATTTAATTAGTTAAATCTTCCAAATGTATATGAAATATGAGTGCAAAAGGAAAGTTTTTCTTATGAAAATTTAATGCATGTCTTTCTGGATAGAGTGACAATGCTTAGTCACTAGTGAATTAGGCAAAGCCAGGTGTTTTGCTGCATGCCTATAATCCCGGTAGATGGGAGGCTGAGACAAGAGGATTGCAGATTCCCAGCCAGTCTCAATAATTTAGCGAGGCTCTCCGCAATTTAGAGAGACCGTTTCAAAATAAAAAATGAGCCGGGCGTGGTGGCGCACGCTTGTAATCCCAGCATTCGGGAGGCTGAGACAGGAGGACCCAGGTTCCCGGCAAGCCTCAGCTACCTAGTGAGGCACTCCGCAACTTAGTGAGACTCGGTTTCAAAAATAAAGAATAAAAAATAGGGTTGGGGGTATAGCTCGGAGGCAGAATGTCCCTGAGTTCAATCCCCAGTACCACAAATAAATAAAATAAAATAAAAAATGAAATATGGGTGTGGGTTTAGCTCAGAGGAAAAATGCTGCTGGGTTCAATCCCTAGTACCACAAACAACAAACAAAGCGAATTAGGCAATGATAAAACGATTGTTAACGATTGTGGGAGAAGTCATAAAAATTAGACGGCTTCTGTAATCAGATTGCTTCCCAAAGATTCTTAAATTCTCCGTTTATTTAAAAGTAATCTAACATGGAGATTTCTAGATGAGGCTTTATGGGTGCGGTCTATGCATGAAAGTAGATGGGGCTATGCCAATTCGTGAACCCAAATTCAAAGGCAGGGTTTTGGACGGACATCAAAAGCCCAGCTCTTCGGAAAGTTTTCCAGCGAGCGACAAAGAGGCTTGGAGGCTGGAAAAAGCCTTGTGGTCGCCACCTACCGAGAAGCAGCGGGTGGGGGAGGGTGATCGGCGTCGCCCGAAATCTCAGGGCGACCGCGATGGTGGTGGGGGGGGTGCGGCAAAAAACCAAAAAACAAAAAACCACCAAATCACTCAATTTTGTGCTTTACTTGAACGTCTAAAACCCTTGGACTCGGGTTTTTGGAACTTTTGAGTTCAACTTAGGCGAACAGTAAGGTCTTGCATTTTGGAAATTCACTGAGCTCTTGAAAGTTTAGAATAAAAAATGGGATTAATTTGCCAAGCGGTTGACAGAACAGGGGTCAGGGAGTTACGAGTTTTCTGCTCCCATTCGCGTTTCAACTTCCCTTCTAAATGCTGAGAGACACAAGGTGGGCAAACACTGGCGCGCGAGGATCCGGGGGAGATAAAAACACAAGGGTCCCCTCCGCTCGCCTGGCTCAAGTTGGGGCAAGTCACTTCGGGACGCTTTTGAGCGAAGCTTTGAAAACACTAAGAAGAGTTCTTTGTATCAAGGAGGGTGGTGCAGGGTGGAGGGCCGCAGAGAGGGCGACAAGTCGGTCCGGGGATCCCCGTCCTTTGCCGTGTCCCGGCTTCGCAATCTGCCGGTAATCTCGGGTGCAAGAGTGAAGTCGGATTCTTGGGGCGCGGCAGAGGGGACGTCGGGGTCACAGACCGTCTACAGTTCTGTTCCTTCACCCCCCAGCTCCCCTCCCCCACCCGGGCAGCCGCGCAGGCCCCAGGTGCAGCCATGTTCTTGCTCCCACCACCCGCGCCTCCATTGACAGTCCTTGCTGGAGAGGGCCGGGCGCCGCGGCGCTCGCCTCGTCCTCGGGTTCGGGGCTCGCTCGCGCGTGGCCTTCTGGGAGTTGTAGTGCACCGCGCCCACCGGCGCGTTGACGGGGACCAATCAGGAACTACAACTCCCGCTGAGCGGTGCTGCAGGTGCGCACGCGCAGCGCGCCTTCGAGGAACAAAAAAAAAAAAAAAAAAAAAAAAGGAGGAGGAGGGTGAGAGAGAAGCTCGGAGTGCAGAGAAAAGGGGCCACCGGTCGCCCCCCCGCTTCCCTGCACGCGCTTTCCAGCCGTGGCCGCCCGCCTCCCGCGGTTACCCGGGCCTCTCCCCTCTGTCCCCCGCGAGCAGATCCAGGCGCTGAGCGCGGCCCTGCCGGGGTGGCCATGCGGCGGTGACAGGAGCGTGGCTGAGACTCACGGGCCCCCTCACCTCCCGCTCGCTCATTGCTCGCCTCAGCTTAGGCTACTCTGCGGCGGCCGCAGCGCGCGCCGTCCCCACTCGCTTCCTTCGCACCCCGGCCCCGCGCTGCCCGGAGGCGGCTGCACTCGGGTGAGTCCCTCTCTCATGCCCCGAACCCCGCCTCCGCCGGGGGTGCCATCGCGAGTGGGGCCTTTATTTGAGACTTTTACTCGCCGGGGCCTGCAGACTGGGGTGCTGGAGCCGTGGCCGGCCGCGCGCGGCGGGGGGGTTTGAAGGCGGGCGGGCGGTCGCCCTGCAGCCCAGCCCAGCCCCACGCAACCGGCTCGGGGGCCCCCGCCGGCCTCGGCAGCGGCGCGGCGTGGGGGTGGGGCGGCCGCGATCGCGGGGGACGGCGGTTGCACGCGCGCGCCTGGGTGCGCGCACCAGCTGGCGTGGAGGGGGGCGCCTCCAGCGTGCGGCCCCGCGCGTGAGCGTGCCCGCGGGCCGCGCAGGCCCCGCCGTGCTGATTGGCCGGCCGGCGGTGCGGGGGCGCGCGCGGTGCCAGTCCCGAGCCTTGGGGTCGCGCTCGCCTGGTGTATCTGGGGCTCCTTAGCCGGGGCAGCAGACGCGCGCGATTGGCCGGCGGGCGCGGGGGCGGTGCCGTGCTGCCTGGCAACTGAGGCGGGGGGCGGGCGGCTCGCGGGCGCCTACCCTGCCCGCTGCGCCCGGCCCTGCTCCCAGGTGGAGCCCGCAGTGGGCTTTGTCCCAGGCTGGCCTGGCGCGCCGATCCCGAGGGGCCTGGTGTTTTTTTGGGGGAGGGAATAAACAATGACCGGAAGGAAGATCTCAGCCATAAAGCCGTGAGAAATTGCGGTCTGCTTTCGGCCAGCACCCAGACGACTAGGTTAAGCGGTGGAAGGAGAAAGAACAACTCTGTCCTCTTACTCTTCCACTTTTTCTTAGGAAAGTTTTGGCTTTTAATGAAAGTTATCCCTAGTCTCTCTACGTTTTGGTTTTGTGCTCCTTTGCGGCTGAGCGGGTGTAGATGTGGGGTCCTGTTGGGGTAATGCCCAGTCCTGCGAACACGAGGTGTAGCTCTTTGCAGCGCAACTTTGCTGCAAACAATGGCTTGGTAGGCTAGCGAGGCAGTCCTGTAGCCTCCGGGAATTCCGAGGACAAGAGAGAAAGTTTGCAAATGAGAACGTGCAGGTAGACCTTCCTGCGTTGCTCTGGTCTTGTCCCGAGGGTAAGGTCTATGATTTGGATCGGCCGACTTCGTTTCCTACTACAGGTGTGTGTGTGTGTGTGTGTGTGTGTGTGTGTGTGTGTAGTCTGTTACCTTGGGCTTTCGTATCGCCAGGTGCAGGGATTTGGGTTCACATCCTCTAGGCTGGGATGACTTTTACTCGTCTTCAGGCCGTGGGAATTTTGCTCTTGTCACTTCTGTAAGGGCTCTTTATGGTGTCCGTTTGGATTTGTTTCTTAGTATCCCTGTCAACTTGTTTGCTTCTAGTCTGAGGGTATTAGGTTCTGCCTTTGTACACGTGTTAAACCCCTGGAAGGACAGTGGTAGAACCTTTTCCATTCTCCCACCTTCAAAGTATTTTGTAGATAGTTGTAACAACAGCTAAAGTTTGAGTATATTTTATGTGCCAGACATGGCTCCTAAGTATCTTTCTCTTGTTTAATCCTTACAATAACACTATAAAATTCCATTTTATAGGTGAGGAATAAGTTGGGTAATTTATTCTTGATTGACCCGCAGGCGAACGTGGGGCACTATGACTGGTAATTCTTCAGCAGTGGTTCTCAAACTCGAGAAGGAGTCCATTGGCTTCCCCTGGAGCGCCGGCTTGTTAAAATCGCTTGTTGGGCCCCACTCCAGAGGTAGTGATTTTGTGAGTCTGTGAGTCAGGGATGGGTCCCCAGGAATTTGCATTTCTTTTTTTTTTTTTTTTGGCAGTACTGGGGATTGAACTCAGGGGCATTCTACCTCCGAGCTATACCCCCAGCCCTATTTTTTATTCTTTATTTTGAAACCGAGTCTCACTAAGTTTCGGAGTGCCTCACTAGGTAGCTGAGGCTGGCCGAGAACCCCGCCTCCGGTCTCAGCCTCCCGAATGCTGGGATTACAAGCGTGTGCCACCAGGCCAGGCATTTTTATTCTTTACTTTTGAAACAGTATCTCATTAAATTGTGGAGGGCCTCACTAAGTAGCTGAGGCTGGCCTCCAACCCGGATCCTCTGGTCTCAGCCTCCCTAGTACTGGAAATACAAGCGCGTGCCACCATGCTTCCCTCTTCATTAGTTTTTTTTTTTTTTTTTTTGTGGTACTAGGGATTGAACTCAGGGGCATTCTACCTCTGAGCTACACCCCCAGCCCTATTTTTTATTCTTTATTTTGAAACTGGGTCTCACTAAGTTGTGGAGTGCCTCACTAGGTAGCTGAGGCTGGCCTCGAACCCAGATCCTCCGGTCTCAGCCTCCCGAATGCTGGGATTACAAGCGTGTGCCACCACGCCCCGGCTCTTCTTCATTACTTTTAAATTAGATCTTAGCAGGGCATGGTAGGTGCACACAGGTAAGCCCAATACTTGGGAGACTGAGACTAGAGGATTGGAGGTTCGAGGACAACCTCAGCAACTTAGTGAGTTCCTGTTTCAAAATAAATAATAAAAAATAGGGTTGGGGGTGTAGCTTGGAGGTAGAATGCCCCTGATTCAATCCCAAGTACCAAAAAAAATAAATAGATAAATAAAAAATGAATAAATAAAACAGGGCTGGAGCCGGGCGTGGTGGCACACGCTTGTAATCCCAGTACTTGTGAAGCTGAGACAGGAGGATCCGGGTTCACCCCCAGCCTCAGCTACTTAGTGAGGCCCTCCACCACTTAGTGAGACCCTGTTTCAAAGTAAAGAATACAAAATAGGAATGGGGATGTAGCTCAGAGGTAGAATACTCCTGGGTTCAATCCCCAGTACCCCCCCCCCCCCCCCCCCCCCCCCCCCCCCCCCCCCCCCCCCCCCCCCGACACCACACACACACACACACACACAAATTAGATCTGAACCCAAAACATCTAACCTTGGTGGGTTGCTTGGAAAGTTGGTAGAAGGTTCAGTATTTTTGTTGTTATTCATCATTGCAGAATTTATCTCCCGTTTAAAAAGGAGGCATGTGCATGATTAAATTAATTGATTAACCTCCAGTTTTATTTATTTATTTTTTGCAGTACTGGGGATTGAACTCGGGCGTTCTACCTTTGAGCTATATCCCCAGCCCTATTTTTTATTCTTTATTTTGAAACTGAGTCTCACTAAGTTGCAGAGTGCCTCACTAGGTAGCTGAGGCTGGCCTCCAACCCGAATCCTCCGGTCTCAGCCTCCCGAATGCTGGGATTACAAGCGTGCGCCACCACGCCCGGCCTAAACCTCCAGTTTTAAAAGGGGTTTAAGTGCACTTTTTTTTGTGGTGTTGGGGATTGAATCCCAGGAGTATTCTACCTCTGAGCTACACCCAACCCTATTATTGTTTGCTTGATTGATTGATGCTGAGATTGAACCTGAGGAGATTATACCTTTGAGCTTTTATAAATTGCTGTGGCTTGCTTTGAACCTGTTATTTATTTATCTTATTTATCTATCTGTCTGTTTGCATTACTAGGGAGTGAACCCAGGGCCTTTTTTTTTTTTTTAATTCTGTTTGGAAACAGGGTCTCACTAAGTTACGGAGTGCCTCACTAGGGAGCTGAGGCTGGTCGCCTTTGATCCTCCTGTCTCAGCCTCCCAAGTACTGGGATTACAAGCGTGCGCCACCACGCCAGGCTTGAATCTGTTTATTTTGAAACAGGATCTCTGTAGGCTGATGAGAGTGTCACTACTTGCTGAGGCTATCCTCAAACCTGCTATCTTCAAACCAGAGATCCTCCTGTCTCAGCCTCCCAAGCACTGGAATTACAGGTGTGGGCCCCCACACTAGGCTTTAAGTGCAGAATTAAACTGGAGATCTAAATAGTTAGCTGTGCTGGGTGTGGTGCTTCATGCTTGTTATTTCAGTATGTAGGAATTGGAGACCAGAGGATCTCAGGTTCAAGGCCAGCCTCAGCAGCTTTAGTGAGACCCTTTCAGAAAAGAGTAAAATAGGAGCTTGTAATCCCAGTACTTGGGAGGCCGAGACAGGAGGATAGCAGGTTGGCGGACAGCCTCAGCTACTCAGGAAGGCACTCCGCAACTTAGTGAGACCCTGTTTCAAAATAAAGAATAAAATAGGCCTGGGGGTGTAGCTAGGAGGTAGATATATATCTCTCTCTCTCACACACACACACAAATAATTGGCTGTTTTTCCTCCCTCATTCATTTATTTATGGCACAATTATTTTTTATTTTTATTTTTTGGCAGTGCCGGGAATCATACTGTGAGCTGCATGCATAAGATGTTTTTTAGCCGGGCATGGTGGTGTAGGCTTGTAATTACAGTACTTGGGGGCTGAGACAGGAGGATTGCAGGGTTTTTTTTTTTTTGGTGGTATTGGGGGTTGAACCCAGGGGCATTCTACCTCCGAGCTACACCCCCAGCCCTATTTTTTTATTCTTTATTTGGAAACAGGGTCTCACCAAGTTGCGGAGTGCCTCATTAGGTAGCTGAGGCTGGCCGGGAACCCAGATCCTCGGGTCTCAGTCTCCCAAATGCTGGGATTACAAGTGTTCGCCACCACACCTGGCTGAGGATTGCAGGTTTGAGGACAGCCTCAGAAAGTAGTGAGACTCTCATTAACCTATCCAGACATTTTCAAAATAAAAATAAAAAACAGGGCTGGGGTGTAGCTGGGAGATAGAATGCCTCTGAGTTGTAGGCTAGGGATGTAGTTGGGAGATTGAATGAATACCTCTGAGTTCCATCCCCAGTACCATTAAAAAAAAAAAAAAAAAAAAAAAAAAGAAAAGACACATATTTTCTTACCCAGCGATTCCTGAAGCGTCTATCCTCCGTTTTTCCTCGGAGTCAAAGATTTGGGTGATAGGGCCAAAGCTTGGCACTTATACTGTAAAGTAAAAATTAAATGAATCAATCAGGGGAAGGGCTTCAGATATTATTTTGATAGTCTCCATTCTTTCCTCTTCTGTCCTATACCATTTTCCTTCTTTTTTTATTTTTTTATTTTGGGTACAGGGGATTGAACTTCTTCCCCAGCCTAGCCCTATTTTATTTTATTTATTTATTTTTTTTGCGGTACTGGGGATTGAACTCAGGGGCATTCTACCTCCGAGATATACCCCCAGCCCTAGTTTTTTTATTCTTTATTTTGAAACCGAGTCTCACTAAGTTGCGGAGTGCCTCACTAGGTAGCTGAGGCTGGCCGCGAACCCGGATCCTCCGGTCTCAGCCTCCCGAATGCTGGGATTACAAGCGTGCGCCAC
>PVLC010043943.1:0-12343 GCA_004027655.1 Graphiurus murinus
TTTTTTTTTTTTTTTTTTCTGTACTGGGGATTGACCTCAGGGGCATTCTACCTCTGAGCTACACCCCCAGCCCTATTTTTTTTATTATTCTTTATTTTGAAACCGAGTCTCACTAAGTTGTGGAGTGCCTCACTAGGTAGCTGAGGTTGGCTGCGAACCCGGATCCTCCGGTCTCAGCCTCCCGAATGCTGGGATTACAAGCCTGCGCCACCACGCCCGACTTTCATTGAGTCTTAATGTAGGTTACTTATGGGAAAATAAAACTAGAAAGAATTCTAGTTGGGCATAGTGGTACACACTTGTAATCCTAGTACTTGGGAGGTTCAAACAGGAGGATCACAGATTCACTACCAGCCTCAGCAACTTAGGCCCTCCACAACTTAGTGAGACTCTGTTTCAAAATAAAAAATTGAATAGAATCCAGATGTGATGGTGCACACTTGTAAATCCAGTACTTGGGAGGCTGAGACAGGAGAATAGCAGGTTTGCAGCAGGTTTTCGGCCAACCTCAGCTACTTAGGCCCTCTGCAACTTAGTGAGACTCTGTTTCAAAATAAAGAGTCAAAAATAGGGCTGGGGATGTAGCTAGGAGGTAGAGTACCCCTGGGTTCAATCCCTAGTACTAAAAAAAAAAAAGTTGAATAGTGCTGAGGGTGTAGCTCAGAGAGAGTGTCCCTGGGGAGAATCCCCAGTACCCAGAAAGAGAGGGGGGAGGGGAAGAGAAGAGAAAGAGAAAAAGAGAATTCTATATGAATGTTTCTTAGGCTGAAATTATTTTTATACTAAATTGAAAGGTATAACAAAATCCTAAAAAGTACAACCTGTTGTGATATTCTTTTCTCTGTAAGAATAAAGTAGGAAGAGAGGAAGATGACAAGCTATGAAGTAACTTATTATACCATTTATCTCTCTCTTTTTTTTTTTTTCTCTCTCTACTGGGGATTGAACCCAGGGGCATTCTACCTCCGAGCTACACCCCCAGTCCTATTTTTTATTCTTTATTTTGAAACAGGGTCTCATTAAGTTGCAGAGGGCCTCACTTAAGTAGCTGAAGCTAACCATGAACCTGTGATCTTCCTGTATCAGCCTCCTAAGTATTGGGATTAAAAGCATGTGTCACCATGCCCAATGATCAAATACCATTTATCTATCATAGAAGCTAATTCATAGAAAAACAAAACCTGGAATGAGATTTTTAAATACATGGAATGTTAGAATTGCAGTTTTATTTGACTGTCATCTTTGAGAATCATGTGGTATAGTACCTTTTGTGAAAGGGGATCTTCTAAAAAAAGAACCTGTCATTTACATGAGACACGTTGGGCTAGATAGGGAAATTTTGTATTTGAATATCTATAAAACTGGAAACAGGGTTAGATAACCTATTAATAAGCACTTGTGAGCCAGGTGTGGTGGCCCTTGCTTGCTTGTAATCCCAGCATTTGGGAGGCTGAGACTGGAGAATCCGGGTTCGCGGCCAGCCTCAGCTACCTAGTGAGGCATTCCGCAACTTAGTGAGACCCTGTTTCAAAATAAAGAATAAAAAGTAGGACTGGGGGTGTAGCTCGGAGGTAGAATGCCCCTGACTTCAATCCCCAGTACCACAAAAAAAAAAAAAAAAAGCTCTTATACATACGGTAGGTAAATATGAAATTTTGTTTTCTCCTACTTCACCAACTTCCTAGAGAAAATAGGAAGTGGTAAAATCTCAGTCAAGCATAATTTATTAAGAGGGCATTGTTCTGTATGTTGAAAGAAAAAGAAAGTGGAAGCTGGGCGTGGTGGCGCATGCTTGTAATACCAGTACTTGAGAGGCTGAGACAGGAGGATCCAGGTTCACGTCCAGCCTCAGCTACTTAGTGAGGCCCTTTGCAGCTTAGTGAGACCCTGTTTCAAAATAAAGAATAAAAAATAGGATTGAGCCAGGCGTGGTGGCGCACGTTTGTAATCCCAGCATTTGGGAGGCTGAGACCAGAGGATCTGGGTTTTCGGCCAGCCTCAGCTACCTAGTGAGGCACTACGCAAGTTAGTGAGACCCTGTTTCAAAATAAAGAATAAAAGATAGGACTGGGGGGAAAGCTCGGAGGTAGAATCCCCCGGGTTCAATCCCCAGTACCGCAAAAAAAAAATTTAAGTTAAAAAAAAATAATAAAAAATGAAGCTGGGGGTGTAGCTCAGAGATAGAATGCCCCTGGATTTCATCCCCAATACTGCAAAAAAAACAAAAAAAAAACAGGTTGTTTGGTGATAAGCTGCAGGAAATATTTGTAAATCAGATCTCAATAGCTTCATGTAAATAAGGAAACAGTTTGAAGTCTTTATGTTGCATGCTCATCATGTTTTCAGCTGTTTATTTTGCTTAAGATGTTTGAAAGTAAAGTGGCTGAGATTACTCATTGATACGTGTTTTTGTTGCAGAAATAACATCCCAGCTAATTTTACCAGGACTGGAAATAAATTAAGCCATCAGAAAGATACTCGTCAGGCAACTTTCCTTTTCAGAAGAGGCCTGAAGGTATAAAATTTTTTGGTAGTGTTTTCTTTTTACCCAAAGTGGATCCTGAGCAGCTACCTTATTAATCATAAGCATGGCCCTTGGTCAAGGTAGGAATTAGGTTTGGGGTGTGGAAAACATAACATTAGGCTAGTTCTTTTCTGTTCCTTGTCTTTTCTTGCCCTCAGTAGCAACTTCTTAGAAGAATTTAACTTATTATTTAATAACAGACTTATATTTACCAGTTTCTCTAATACAGAAATCCCAACAAAAAGATATTGCCAGAATAGCACAGACTTCTCTCCTGCATTCATGCATATGCCACACTGGGTTATAGTTATAGTGTGTGATAGCTGCTTGAATTCATATCCTTTGCTTTCTACGGCATCCACTGCTTTTTTTTTCCCCTTTAGGTTCAGGCCCAGTTGAACACAGAACAACTGCTAGACGATGAGGTAGCAAAGAGAACTCGTCAGTAAGTTTTCAATTTGTTTTTCAAGATGTCATTTTAAAGCTCTCAGAATAGTAGCTATCCAAATTAAATTATTATGTGCCCCAGTCTGAAAACTCGGCATGGTGATGCATGCCTGTAATCCCAACACTTGGAGGGCTGAGACAAGAGGTTCACAGGATTGGCTCCAGTCTCAGTAATTCAGTGAGAACTTGTTTCAAAATAAAATAGGGCTGAGGGTGTGGCTTGGAGGTAGAATGCCTCAGTACCCACATAAAAAAAAAGTAAGCCCACATACATAAATCTTGTTTTTATTTTTTTCCCTAAAATCCTTTTGAGTTTTCACATGTCAGTATTATAAAAAAGTTTTAGTACCAGGGAAATCACTATATTTTCTATTACTTTTTTTTTTTTGGTAATTGCTTTAATAAGAATAAAAGAAAATCTAGTGGAGCTTTTAGAAAATTTGTAAATCTTTCAAAGCAATACAGCATTTTTTCGCCGGGCGTGGTGGCGCACGCTTGTAATCCCAGCATTCGGGAGGCTGAGACCGGAGGATCCGGGTTCGCGGCCAGCCTCAGCTACCTAGTGAGGCACTCGGCAACTTAGTGAGACTCGGTTTCAAAAAATAAAGAATAAAAAATAGGGCTGGGGTGTGGCTCGGAGGTAGAATGCCCCTGAGTTCAATCCCCAGTACCGCAAAAAAAAAAAAAAAAAAAAAAAAAAATACAGCATTTTTTCCTTTGCCATAGTCCTTTTTCCCTTTACTAAGTTAAAAATCTTCAAAATCTTGTCGGTCGTGGTGGCACATGCTTGTAATCCCAGTACTTGGGAGGCTGAGACAGGAGGATCCCAAGTTTGTGGCCAGCCTCAGTTACTTAGGCCCTCCGCAACTTAGTGAGAACCTGTTTCAAAATAAAGAATAAAGAGCCAGGCGTGGTGGCCCACGCTTGTAATCCCAGCAGAGACGGGAGGATCCGGGTTTGCAGCCAGCCTCAGCTACCTAGTGAGGCACTCCACAACTTAGTGAGACCCTGTTTCAAAATAAAGAATAAAAAATTGGGCTGGGGGTATAGCTTGGAGGTAGAATGCCCCTGAGTTCAATCCCCAGTACCGCAAAAAAAAAAAAAAAAAAACTTCAAAGTCTGTTTCTGTTTGTTGAAATTACACTTTCCAAGTATGAATAGAAACACTTGAATTATATCAGTGTGATCAGGATTAGAGATTAAAGTATTTAAAATCATTGCTAATTTTTTTAAAAATAAAACAAAACATGGCCAGCTGTGGTGGCACATCCTTGTAATCCTAGTACTTAGGAGACTGAGATAAGATGATGTCATCTTTGTGGCCAGCCTTGGCAATTTAGCAAGGCCCTCAGCAACGTAGCAAGACCCCGTGTCTAAATAAGAAATAAAATAGGAGCCGGGTATGGTGGTGCACGCTTGTAATCCCAGTATTTGGGAGGCTGAGACAGGAGGATCGCAGGTTCACAGCCAGCCTCAGCTAGTGAGGCCCTCCACAACTTAGTGACACCCTGTTTCAAAATAAAGAATAAAAATTAGGGCTGGGAATGTAGCTTGGAGGTAGAATGCCCCTGGGCTCCATCCCCAATACTGCAAAAATAAATAAATGAATGAATGAATGAAATAAAAATAGGTCTAGGGGTATAGCCCAGAGGTAAAAGACCCCTCCATCCCCAGTACCAATGAATGAACGAATGAATGAATAGATAAATGTGGTCATGGTCCCAATATGATGCTAAGTAGAGTGGGCATGATTTTGAGCATCTATAGAAAAGGAAACTCTTTGAACGTGATGCTGGCAGCATTCTATTCTTTTTTTTTTTTTTTTTTTTTTTTTTTTTGCAGTACTGGGGATTGAACTCAGGGACATTCTACCTCCGAGCTATACCCCCAGTCATCACTAAGTTGTGGAGTGCCTCACTAGATACCTGAGGCTGGCCTCGAACCTGGATCCTCTAGTCTCAGCCTCCCAAATGCTGGGATTATAAGCATGCGTGACCATGCCCGGCTGCTGGCAGCATTCTTTAGCACAGAAGGCAATAAAGGAAATAATGATCATTGCCTCCACAGGAAAGGAAATAATGATCATAGCCTTTGTGTTTCTATAGCAAACAGTGTTTACATAATAGTGATGATATAGGTGCTATTTGTTTTGAACTTTTGAGACTTAACTTGTAGACAAAGCATAAAATAGTTAATTTGGGAGTTGAATATAATGTAAATGGAAGATTTTCACTAATGTAAATGTAAAGGTAGTAGCCAGGTGTGGTGGCACACACCTGTAATCCCAGTACTTGGGAGGTTGAGACAGGAGGATCACAGGTTCAAAGCCAGCCTCAGCAACTTAGTGAGATCCTATTTCCAAATAAGAAATAAAATAAGTCTGAGAGTGTACCCTAGAGGTAGAAGGACCCTGGGTTCCAGTACAAATAAATAAATAAATAAAGTAAGTAAAAGTATAGTTGACAAAAAGTGGGAAATTGAAAATGGGGGAAAAGGATGAAAAGGATGAGAGGCACTATAATCCTCTCAAAAAATGGAAGAGGGGAGAGTTAAGAGACACTACTGTAATAAATAGAGATATAAGTATAAAGTTACAATGGATATAAAATGATGGCGTAACCATCAAAATGTTTAGAGGTAGCGAGGGAGACTGGAGGATAGTGTGAAGATCCTATTATTAAAACAAGATTTTTCTGCATAAGCATTTTGTTTAGTGAACTGGGAGTAATCAGCAAGCAGTGATAATAGGAAAGATTAGAAATGCTGCCTCTGAGCCGGGCGTGGTGGCGCACGCTTGTAATCCCAGCATTCGGGAGGCTGAGACCGGAGAATCCGGGTTCACGGCCAGCCTCAGCTACCTAGTGAGGCACTCCGCAACTTAGTGAGACTCGGTTTCAAAATAAAGAATAAAAAAAATAGGGCTGGGGGTATAGCTCGGAGGTAGAATGCCCCTGAGTTCAACCCCCAGTACCACAAAAAGAAAAAAAAAAAAAAATAGGGCTGGGGGTGTAGCTCGGAGGTAGAATGCCCCTGAGCTCAATCCCCAGTACCACAAAAAAAATAAAAAATAAAAATAAATAAAACTTTGAGGAGCCAGGAGTGTGGCTTAGTAGTAGAGTGCTAGGCAGCATATGAGAGGCACCTGGCTTGATTCCTAGCACTGCAACAACAACAAAAAAAAAGCTGCCTCTGGGGAGCTAGAGTGGAAAGAAGCCACTTTTTTTTTCTTCTTCCTTTTTGGAGAGACTCTTGGGTTTCATTGAAAGCCCTTCTGTATTTGATTTTTTAAAGATATGCATAGTATTTATTAAACTGAAAAATATTTAACAAATAAATTTAAGTGCCCAGTTTCTACATCGAAGATGCTAATTCAAGCATCCAAGATGCTGTGGTGAGGTCCACTTATCCTGGGGTTTTGTTTGTTTGTTTGTTTTTTGTGTGTGTGTGATACTGGGGATTGAACCCAGGAGGATTCTACCTCTGAGCTACACCTTGAGATCCTCCTGTCTCAGCCTCTCAAGTACTGGGATTACAAATATGCGACACCATGCTTGGCTTCCGTTTTTCTTTTTCTTTTTTTCTTGGTACTGGTATTGAACCCAGAGGCATTCTACCTCCAAACTATACCCCAGGACTTTTTATACTTCATTTCAAAACAGGATCTCCCTGAGTTGCTTAAGCTTTGCCTCAACCCTGTGATCTTCTTGTCTTAGTCTCCCAAGTACTGGGATTACAGGCATGCACCATGTTGCCTGACTATCCAAGTACTTCGGAGCTGACACAGGAGGATCTCACGTTGGACAGCCTCAGCAACATAGCAAGACTCTAAGTAACTTTCAGTAATTTAGCAAGACCCTGTTTCAAAAAGAAAACAAAAAAGGGGCTGAAGATATAGCTCAGGTAGAATGCCCCTGGGTTCAATCCCCAGTGCCATGGGTGGGGGGAGGGGTAAGAAAAAGTAATGACTACTTCTAAATCTATATTTTGGTGCTAGAATTGTAGCTCAGTGGTAGAACACTTGCTTATTATATATGAGGCCCTGTGTTTATTTCCCAGCACCAAAATAGATATTTTTGTGTGGGATATACCATAAGACATAAACTTTCATTTTAATGAAATTTTTGGTTTTTAAAACTAGGTGGCGTACTTCCACCACAAATGGAGGAATTTTGACCGTATCTATTGACAATCCTGGAGCAGTGCAGTGCCCAGTGTAAGTCATTTCTTTCTTTTTGCAAGAGTTGTAACCTCTTAGTATAGGAGATAATAGAAAAGTATTGGACTTGTGCTCAGAGTATGATTTCCAAGTTAGGATAAAGTGAGATGCAAGGATAATACTTGTGGTATAAATGGAAAATAATGTAAAGTTAAGAGTAAAAAGCTCTCTCATTCCTGGTTCTATAACCCCAAAAGGCTTCTTTTCAGCAATTTCATTCATTCATTTTTGTGAGACTGGGAGTTGAACCCAAGGATGCTCTACCATTGAGCTATACCTCCAGCTCTTTTTATTTTTTATTCTGGACAGGGTTTCACTAAGTTGCCAAAGCTGGTCTTGAACTTGCTATCCTCCCACCTTTGCCTCCCAAGTTATTGGGATTACAAGTGTGTGTCACTGTGCCCAATTTATTTTTTATTTTTATATATTTTTTTAAATTCTATGCATAGATAACATAATTTTGTACATTTTTATGTATATATCATAACAAATGAGATGATAGTATGTATATTTCTTTCTTCCCCTTTCTATTTTGTATGTCTTTGCTTTTCAGTCTATGCTTACCTAACTTCTCTATAAAGCCTTAATCGTATATTCTGTTATCTAGGTGAGCTTAATTTAGTTACTCATTTTATTATATTTTTGCACTATAAACGTCCTAAATTTATAGAGTTTCTAATCTATCCAACCATCTTTTTTTTTTTCCGGTACTAGGGATTGAACTCAGGGGCATGCTACCTCTGAGCTATAACCCCAGCCCTATTTTTTATTCTTTATTTTGAAACAGGGTCTCACTAAGTTGTGGAGGACCTCACTAAGTATCTGAAGCTGGCCTCAGACCTGGATCCTCCAGTCTCAGCTTCCCAAATTACTGGAATTACAAGCATGTGCCATCACGCCCGGCTTATCCAACCATCTTAATAGTTGAAATGAAAAGAAAATAGGACAGGTTTCTAACACTTTAGAAACACTTTAGATTATTTTAGTAGAAAACCAAGCCAGGCGTGGCACATACATGTAATCCCAGTACTTGGGAGGCTAAGAAAGGAAGATGACAACTTTGCTGCGAGCCTCAGTAACTCTAGTGAGACCCTCTTAGAACTTAGTGAAACCCTGTTTCAAAATAAAAAATAAGAGGGCTGGGAGTGTAGCTCAGAGTTAGAATGCCCCTAGGTTCAATCCATAGTACTAGAAAGAAAAAAAATAGAAGACCAAAACATGGAAATCACTAGTCATTTGAAATTGTTAAAAATCTTGTTATACTTAGAACTTAGAAGTATTTTATGAACAGCCAGGTACTTTTTTTTCTTTTGATGATACTGGGAATTGAACCCAGGGGCATTTCTCTACCTCCAAGCTACACCACCAGCCCTTTTTTATTTTTTGTTTTGAAACAGGTCTCACTGGGTTGCTGAGAGTCTTGCTAAGTTATTGAGGCTAGTCTCGTACCTGTGATCCTCCTGTCTCAGACTTAAGTACTGGGATTACAGGTATGAACCACCACGCCTGGCCCTAGGTACTTTTATTTTTTTTAGAGAACACAATAAGTTAGCCTTACTATATTTGAACATGTGTACAAGTCAAGATATTTTTAGTGCCCAGCATGGTGGCACACGCTTGTAATCCCAGTACTTGGGAGGCTGAGACCAGAGGATCTGGGTTCTAGGCCAGCCTCAACAACTTAGTGAGACTACTTAGGGCTACTTAGTGAGGCCCTCCACAACTTAGTGAGACCCTGTTTAAAAATAAAGAATGAAGAATAGGACTGGGGGTGTAGCTCAGAGGTAGAATGCCCCTGGGTTCCATCCCCAGTACCGGAAAAAAAAAAAAAGATATTTTTAGTACCAAATGATCTTTTTTTATTGCTAAGCTAATTTAAATTTCCTTTCTAATAGACCTCAGAAACCAAGATTAACTCGTACTGCTGTACCCTCATTTTTGACAAAACGGGAGCAATCTGATGTAAAAAAAGTTCCTAAAGGTGTCCCCCTACAATTTGACATAAATAGTGTTGGAAAACAGGTAAGAAAGTTTTTTATATTTCTTTGGGCCATTTACTGACAAGTTGTTTTTTTTTTTTTTTTTTTTTTGCGGTACTGGGGATTGAACTCAGGGGCATTCTATCTCCGAGCTATACCCCCAGCCCTATTTTTTATTCTTTATTTTGAAACCAAGTCTCACTAAGTTGCGGAGTGCCTCACTAAGTAGCTGAGGCTGGCCTCGAACCCGGATCCTCCGGTCTCAGCCTCCCGAATGCTGGGATTACAAGCGTGTGCCACCATGCCTGGCTCCTTTTCATCTCTCTTAATTGCCTATTGGCATTTCATATAAGTTGAGCTATATAATATATAATCTTTGTGACTGACTTCTTTCTTAACCATTATGTTTTTAGGTTTCATCTATATTATGTTACTATTTCTTTTTTTGTTGTTTGAATAATGTTCATAATATATACATAGCACATCTTTTTTTTTTTTTTTTTTTGCGGTACTGGGGATTGAACCTAGGGGCATTCTACCCCCGAGCTACACCCCCAGCCCTAATTTTTATTCTTTATTTTGAAACAGGGTCTCATTAAGTTGCGGAGGGACTCACTAGGTAGCTAAGGCTGGCCACGAACCCAGATCCTCTAGTCTCAGCCTCCCAAATGCTGGGATTACAAGCATGCACCACCACGCCCGGCTTATATAGCACATCTTAATTATTCATTAGTTGGTAGACATTTGGGTTCTGTCTATTCTTTGGCTATTCTGAATAATGCTTCTTTGAACATTTGTGTAAAAAATTTTTGTGTAAGCATGTATTTTCATTTCTTTGTAAATTGTATGGTAACTCCATATTTAACCTTTTGAGGAACCGCCAGACTATTTTCCAAAGAAGTAGCTGTGCTATTTTACATTCCCACCAGCATGTATGAAGTTTCTAAATTTATCCACATTGTTGCCAACATTTATTATTATTTATCATTTGACTGTAGCCATCCAACTGAGTGTGAAGTGGTATCTCACTGTTTTGACAATTTTTGTATTAAACTGGTAATCTGTGATTTTACTGAATTTCATTTTTGTTGTGAATATGTAGATTCCTTTAAATTGCACACATTCCTTTCTGATCTTTATTTTTTATATATTTATTTATTTATTTATTTATTTATTTATTTTGCGGTACTGGGGATTGAACTCAGGGGCATTCTACCTCCGAGCTATACCCCCAGCCCTATTTTTTATTCTTTATTTTGAAACAGGGTCTCACTAAGTTTCAGAGTGCCTCACTAGGTAGCTGAGACTGGCCTTGCGAACCCAGATCTTCCCATCTCAGCCTCCTAAATGCTGGGATTACAAGCATGCGCCACCACGTCCAGTCTTTTTGATCTTTAAATGCTTTGTTTTTCTTGCTTTAGTATAAAGGCTAGAACCTCCAGTATAGTTTTTTTGTTTTGTTTTGTTTTGTTTTTTTGCAGTACTGGGGATTGAACACAGGGGCTTTTTCTACCTCTGAGCTACACCCCCGGTCTATTTTTTTTTTTTTTTTTTTTTTGAAACAAGGTATTACTAAGTTGGGGAGTGCCTCACTAAGTAGCTGAGGCTGACTGCGAACCTGGATCCTCCTGTCTCTGCCTCTGAAGTACTGGGATTACAAGCATGTGCCACCACTCCCGGCTTCCAGTACAGTTTTGAAGTGATAAGACATTTTGTGCTTGCCTTATTCCAAAGCCTAAGGAGAAAGCATTAAATGTTTCACTATTTAAGTATGTTGGCTGTAAGTTTTTCTAAGAGTCTCTCTCTCAGATTGAGGGACCACCTGTCTATTCCTAATTTGCTGAGAATTTTATCTTAATGAGTTAGTATTAGATTTAATTATATGCTTTTTCGATATCTATTACTATAAGAATCTAGATTTGAAAGTAGAAAGTATGAACAAAAAGTTCGGTCAGATTTTGTCGGGGATAAAGTGTGTACCTAGCAATAGGACTTTCAGTCAAATTGTTAATTTTTTTTTTTTTTTCCTTTTCTATAGACAGGGATGACTTTGAATGAACGGTTTGGAATCCTGAAGGAGCAAAGAGCTACTCTCACATTCAACAAAGGAGGAAGCCGCTTTGTAACTGTAGGATAGACCCCATGTCCAAGGAACTTTTGAGTGGTCACTCTGAGAAGTTGAATTGCTTGAAGAGTTTATCACAGAAATTCAAGAAACTTTACTTCAAATATTCACAAGGCTAAATAACTCTTATTTTTGAAGTTTTTTTTTTTTTTTTTTTTAAACATGTATAAAATAATGCCCTGAAAGAATAACAGGGAATATATATACCTATCTGTTCTTAAAGATTTCATGGTTGGCCCAGACAGAACAATTCTTTTGACTTCTTTGGTTCCTCATGCAGCAGAAGGAAGACAGAAAGACAGAAATTTATTATTTTTATGATAGTGGTACTTAGGATCTCATTACCTTTGCCCATTTTTTAAAAACTTTGCCGTGGTGAATCTTGTTCTTCAGAAATATGATAGGTTCCTATCTTGCTGTCACTTATATTAGTGTTGATGTAATTAGTGCAGTTGCCTTTTCTTCAATAGATATATTTTTTAAAAACCTTATGAGAATTCCAGTTTGGGCTTTTAAGATATATGGAACTATCTGGAACTCAGTTCATATTTCAGATAGTGTCAGGTTAAACTCAAGAGTTGTAAATCTTTAGTACTAAACATTTAACAAGACATGTGGCTCTTATTATTAGTCTCAGTTTAAAATATTGCTGTTTCAAGGCTAAATGCGTATTTGTAGTTATCTAATAGGGCCTTGGAGAAGATCCAATGTAAAAACCAGACAATAGTTTGTGTTCATTAAATGAAGAAAGTGTGAAAGGACGCAGCAGGTCAAAGGATCAGAAACTTAAGTGAAAAGCTTCAAAACCCAGGTCACACGTGTACTTTTTGTATTTAGTGCATTCTTGAGTCTAGTGTTCACAGATTCTTCATCAATTGATATTTAGAAGAATTATAATTTTAAAAATGGATTGGATCCCTTAGATATTTTGATAGCAAAATTAATAGCCATAAAGTCTATACTTTTCTTCTTATTAAAAAAAGTAAAACTTATAAACTTTGTAGTTTGCTAAATTAAAGTTATAGCTCCAAAACAAAAATACATTCATGAAT